>BQNB010118279.1:1879-17897 GCA_026074375.1 Tanacetum coccineum | reverse complement strand
GCTCCTCAAAAAGCTTCCCGAAAAGCTTGGAGATCCCGGCAAGTTTCTTATTCCATGTAATTTCCCAGGAATAGATATATGTCACGCCTTGGCCGATCTTGGCGTGAGCATAAACCTTATGCCTCTTTCTATTTGGAAAAAGCTTTCTTTACCTGAACTTACACCAACTCGGATGCCTTTAGAGTTAGCGGACCGCTCGATTACTTATCCTAAAGGACTCGCCGAAGACATTTTTGTCAAAGTTGGGAAATTTCATTTTCCTACTGACTTTGTTGTTGTCGATTTCAAAGCCGATCCTCGAGTACCTCTCATTTTAGAAAGATCCTTTTTGAGGACCGGTCGTGCTTTAATTGATGTATATGAAGGAGAGCTTATTTTAAGGGACGGAAATAAACAAATAATTTTTCATGTCAATGACATAACAAAAAAAAATGTAAACGAGTCAATTAAAATGGTTAACAACACATGCAAGGATAATTTTAAGAAGTTCACCGACGAACCCGCTCTAGTTCGCTTGCCGCCATCGGAAGATGACAACAAGGAAAAGCAGGAAGTGAAGAATTTCGCAGAGTCGACAGCTAAACGCCAAACTCGTATCACACCTTGTTTGAAGAATTTTAGAGTTATTTGCATGGAGAGCATTTTCCATTCAAATAAAACACCTTAAGTTTCTTCAGTTTTTGCAAACACATCCACCTTACCGTCTATTGAGCCCAAGGATTCTCTCATAATGGGGGACGAGCACCTTAGTACTTTTAGTGCTGAGGAAATTGTCCTAATCCCAAGAGAATCTGAGGATACATCCAGGAGTGATAATAAGAATGTTTTACCTTCGTGTGATGATTTCTCTTCCATCAATGTTCCACATGATAATTCCGTGACTTTCTCTAACCCTCTTTTCGAATTTGATGTCAATTTCAACTCTAGTGACATAAACCCTCTTTTTGATGAAGTGTTAGAGGACATCGAGTGCAAGGATTCTTATGATTCCAACCTTGATGAGTCAACTTTCCTAGTCACACCTCTTTCTGATTCTAATAAGGATGAGTGTCTCGCTCCAGGAGACGACATTGAGATTCTACTTCACCATGATCCGTCTACTCCTATGAAAAGCGTTGCTTCTATTCTCGAGGGATTCATCGATGATCCACCTTTCAAAGAGAATGATGATTTATTTGATTTGGAATGTAAAACGAATGATTGGAAAAGAATTTTGTACGATGCTCCAATTGATGAGGCTGAATGTTTTGATCCAGGAGGCGATAATGATGAGATCGATGCTTTTCTAGCTATCGAAGTTCCTACGTATATTGAGGAAGGTTATTATGACTCAGACAGGAATTGTTAGAGAGCACGAGGATTATATCAATCGAATGTCGTTGCTATGCGGAAATTCATTTTCCTTGTCGCCGGAAAATTTTCATATAATCATCAAGGATAGTGACTCTAATAGGGAAGAGATCGATATATTTTCCGAACCAGATGAGTCGATACCACCAGGTATTGAAAGTGATTTTGACTCGGAAGAGGATATTATTGACAACTTGCTTAACGATGATCCCATTCCCGAATATGAACGTTTAACCTTCGACATGGAACCCGATGTGCCCGTGATAAACAATGTTGATGAGCTTAATGAAGATGAATGTTTAGGGGAGGTGAGATTAATGTTGAAGTTGACGATTCCTTCACATTTGTCACTCGGACTTTTCTTTCGTATCTTACTTACCCTGAGGTTTCTCCTTTACTTTCCTCCACCAAGAATGAGGATACCATTTTTGACCTCGGCATCTCCACTTAGAGCCAGTGGCATCTCAATCGGGATGGAACATTAATGAAAGCCCGATTGAGATTTTCTCTTCCATTTGCTTTCTCCAAGGACGAATGAATTCGGGGAGCGAGTCAAGCTATGTGACTCGGTTACCAAAAACAAAGCGCTTCATGGGGAGACCCCATGCTTTCCTTTCTAATCTTCTTCTATATTTCTATTGTGATGTGAGGAGGCTTAGTACTCTTCCGATCTGTTGTATTGTGCTTGTGATTGTTTGCACAGATTCATCTAAAAATTTCTGCAGACTCTCGGTGTTTGGTGGTGTTTTTGTCCCCGGTCCACTCCGAGCATCCTACAGCCCTTTGCTTGCCATTAGTTTAGGGAAATCCGATATCCTAAGATTATTATCGACTAACATTTATCTTTTAGCATACTTGATAAACGGCTTAAGATTTTTGTTTGATACTTTCTTCATGATTAGATTATGCATTCGACTTTTTGAGTTCTAGTATGGGGTTTTTAAGTCTTAGGCTAGGAAACATTGAGGACAATGTTTAATTTTAGTATGGGGTAGTATATCTTCGATATGATCTTTCCTACTTTTGCCATTGTTCTCACGTACCCTGTTTTCCCACCAAAATTTAAAAAAATGAAAAAATATCAAAAAAATTACAAAAATAAAATAAGTGTTTTGTCACAATTTTGACTTTCCTACTGGGTAGAATAAGAATAAATTTTGACCTGATCGAGCGTGTTGAGCTCTAGCTTGTTCCTTAACTTTTAGGCTAAGCGTTCGCGGAAATTCGCAAAGAACGAAAAATGATAGAGTTAAGTATGAGTGGGATGCTAAACAAGGATTATTTGGAAATCTTAAGAGCTCATGTATGTAATTTGTGGCTTTTTCTCCCATAAGCTCCTAACCGGATTAATAATACGTGCTGTTTTTGGAGATTAAACTTAAATCAACAAATTTTATGTAGTTAATAGCAAAAATTTTAGTCTTAGTTCAAACTTATACTTGAATTTTTCAAAAAGAAGTCTTCTCTATATAAAGTAAAAAAATAATAATAAATAATAATAAAATATATAATAATAATAATAAAAACTGTGGGCTGATAAAAGTTTACTGCCTCTTGCCGGCTCACAACCGATGTGGTAGTCTTCTAAAGAAAGCCCATAGTAAGAATAAAAAATCCGAGACTGATAAAAGTTTGCTACATCTTGCCGGCTCACAACCGATGTTGCAGCCTTCTAAAAGGTCGAGGGTTACAATTGCATAAATGATATATTTAATATTAAGTGTGAATTAATAAATAGATCTCTTTTTTGTTAAATTTAAATATGCTTTTGAACTTTGACTATTTCATTTTAAGTTTTTAAATAAGCTATATATATATACGGGAAACCGGAGAGTTTTTGAAACCTAAGGTCCGTGAGTCCCGATACTAGTCTTTGTGGGGTGTCAAAAGCCTGGTCACTTAGCCGCAAGGTTGGGATGTGCCAAGACGAAAGTCGCTACATAGGATGATCTCGCCTTCAAACTTATTATTCTCAGGTGGAACGTGAAGCATAGTATGTTGTAAAAGTTTATCCATGGTTGAAATTCAAAATAGCACACTCACTTAAGATATAATAAATGTCGAGAGTTAAAAGTCCACAAGCTGCAAATATGAGTAGTGTTAGCATCCTTACTGATATTTAGTTATGATTTCGTTTTAAGCATGGTTTGGATAACTGAAAAGTCGGGAATGATGAATTTATCCTTTTTGGGGCATTCTCGGATCGAAATGCAACTTGTTCTATGATCCCTAATAGTTATGAAAATAACAAAAGTCAAAATAATCTCAGCTATATTTAAAAAAATTAAAATTGGGAAAATAGGGTGTTTTATAACTTGTGATTTCTTAGCTCTCTCCACAAAAGTCTTTGTTACTTTTTAAAGATTTAGTTTGGGGAAGTTTTGAGGTATTTGGTTATAGAGCATATAATATTGCGTGAGGACACGCAATTGCTTAGTTTGGGGAATTTTGATATGTGTGAAAACACATATCCATTTTATATCAAAATAGGCCCTAAAAAGACAAAATTATGCTTAAAATGCTTGAATACTGCTTGTTTTGTCTTTGTGATTGTGTAGGTGCGGATATTGCAAAAATCTCAAGAAAACTGTTAAAAACCGGGCAAACACGAACATGAGAACAGAAGAGCACACAAAGAGCCGGGAGAATGCTATCAAAAGTCAAACATGGTCAACACCAAATGACAAAAATCCCAAAAATACCAAACTAGTCCCTCAAAATTAGCCAAATCACAAAAACAATCCTTAAAGCCCTAACGGTGTTAACTTTTTATTAATAGAAGTTAACACCAGTTAACTTCCTTATAACAAAACTAAGCCCGGGCCCAATTCCATCCCGTGGCCCATTCCTTTTATAAAAAGCCCAAAGTCAAACTTTTTTGCCCCGGGTCAAAGAAGAATTAAACACACCCTTTTATAAGTTTTTTTTATGCGGGAAAAGTCGGTTCTACTATTCACCATCGTTCCCGTTTTACTTTAAGCTCAAATCAAGGGGCAAAGTTAAATTGACAGTATGGATGGGTAATTCAAGGGATAAGGTACTTAGTGGCAGGGTTAAATGCCATCAAAAGAATGCTATTGGTCCAAACCCAAAAGGAATCACACGTGGATAGTGAAGAAATACATGGGGAAGGATTTTTACACTTAAGCTACTCACAAAACAAGCACAAGGTGTCATATCACGGATTGCCACGCTGGCAATCCGTGTAAGTTAAAGAGTGATCCTACGGACAAGATTGAGTATCCAATGATTGAGAGATAATGAAGGGCTAAGATGGATTCAAGAGGGGCGGGCTATGAGGACTTAGAAGCTTCAGTTGATGGCTATATAAAGCCTCATTCACTCACACAAGATATGTTCTTCTTAATCTTCTTTTCCTGCATTTTTTAGTTTAAAAAAGCTTTATGTATTTTTAGTTTAAAATGTAATTTCCTTTTTTAAGTTCTTGTAATTTCCTTTGATCAAATATTGTAATCAGTTTTAAGTATCAATAAAATCATAACTTAGTTTTCATAATCTGTTTTTCACCTATAAGCTCTTATTTCTTTCAAATATAAATGCTACTGTTTCATAAGCTCATAATAAGCTCTCATAAGCTCTTTCAAGTCTCTAAGCTTGGAATTGAGCTCTAATAAGCCTTAATCTACTAAAACTTTAAAATCAGCTCAAAAAACCCTTGCTATTTGGATTTTGGACTTATGGAAGATGAGCTTAACATGGAAGAGCTCATATGGACTTATACTGGCTTATCTACAATAAGCCAGAGCTAGTAGATAGCTCTTATGAGCCTTTGGTGCCTTTGTTTAGCTAAGGCTTAAGTAAGTTTTCAGTTAAAGCTTAACTGTCTTAATTTTCTTAGTTAATAAGTTGCTTAATTGTTGCTTATCTTACTTATTTGTGCTTAATTGATCTTCTACTAGCTTATTGATTATATTTAAGTACATGTTTTAGCTTAGTTTAGTTTAGATCTAAAGTTCCTTAATAATCTGTCTTAAATCTCATAAAAACAAGAAAAAAATAAGTAGCATAGTATAGCTTAGCATTTCTGGCTTATTTACTTAGTGATAACTGCTTATTAGGATTAGTAAAAGTTGTTCATTATTTGATATTAAGGTTTTAATAAGTAGATCACAAATTAGCAAGCTTAATTAAGGCTTATGGATTTTAAAGGGGTGTTTGGCATAGCAGTACTAAGTTCTTAGTTTCTCATCTAGGTGTGTTTAAGCTGTTTTCATAAGATAGGTTAGAGTAAATTGAGTTTTCATTAGTTAGAATAATATAAGTCCAAATATGTCAAGTAGCTTATCCATCTATAAGCTCAATTCATTTATAGTTTTTTGCATTAGCTTAATTTTCTTTACATTGTGTGTTTAGATAGAGTAGAAGTAATTTCTCAGGTCTGCATTTTGTTAAAATTTGATTTGAGTTTCATAGTTGCAAACTGCATCAGCAGCAAACGTGCCAAGCTGTCATTTTTAGCTTATTTTTCCAAGTGTTTTAGTAGTTATTAGCCTTAGATTTCCATAAGCTTTAGTAGTATTTAGGTCATTAATCATTGATCTTAACTTGTTTTTCCATAAAAAACTCTTTTTCTTAGCTGTTTTTAAGTTCAAAATTAAGCATCCTTCATTTTCAAAACTTAAAGAAAAAATCAGTATTTTTTCAGTGTTCTATCTGTTTTATAAAGCTTTTTCAATAAGCTTTTGTTCTCCAAAGTTTTTTTTTCAAAAAGCTTTTTCATATAGTTTTTGAGTTTGGCTAACTGAAAAAGCAAGTTTTTCTTCTAAAAAAAACTCATTTCCTAGCTTAATTTTTAGCTCAAAGTAGTTGTTATGGTCTGTTTGGTTCAAAGGATTTCTTAGAAGCTTATTTTGATTTCTAGCTTTTAGCTTATCTATTTTTGTGCTTATATAAATCTATTTAGCTTATTAGTTTAGTCTAAAGTTAATAGTAGCTTAATTGGTTTATTTTTTAGCTTATTATGAGATTTTGAACTTTGAAAAACCCAAAAACATAGTTAAGTAGTTTATGTCAACCTTTCAGCTAATTTCTAGCTTATTTAGGGCTTTTCATAAAAAGTTGCTTTAATTAAAAATGCTTATTTTTAGGTGCTTAATAACTTTGCTTTTATAAGTTTTTGAAAAAAAAAGGAAAGTGGAAGTCGGGGGTGAGCAAAACAAAACCCCCGACCTCAACACTCTCAACCCTTATAACATCACACACTACCACTGCGCCCTTGGGTCTTATTTGTTATACATTCACACAATTTATTCTTTATACTCATTTTAGCCTTATAAGCTTAATAAGTTGTTATAGCTTATTTCGCAGCTTACTCAATAAGCTGTGATCTCAAGCTTATTTTTCCTAGGTTTTAATTATTATAAGCCATTTTTTGTATTTTTTCTAGAATTTTTATAGTTCGTTTAGTATTTTTAAACATTTATTTTCATTAAAAACTTTAAAAAATCATAAAAAATTGAAAAATAATCAAAAAAATATAAATCGTTTTTTAGAAAATTTTCTTTTATCATAAAGTTCATAGGAAAATTAGGTTTCCTTTGTAGGTTCTAATTTGCAAAATTTTGATTTTTAAAGAACGAGATTCGTTCCCGTTTTCGTTAACCGTGTTTTAACGCTCATTTCAACTCCGTTTTTGTTCTAGTTTTTTTTAAACTTACTTTTTAGTCAAATAGAGTCCATTTAAAAAGAAAATTTTAAGTTAGGTTTATTTTTAGAAATTTAGGGTTTTTGACTTGCGTTTAGGGGTCCCGTTTTGTGTTTTTAGTTAAATTTTGATTTCCCGTTATTTGTCTTCATGCTTAATTGTTAGAGTTTGTTAATTTTAATTTTTAAAAGTAGATAATCAAATCAATCCTTGTTTCCAATTCAAATGATTGTCCGAACATCAAACGTGGTTTTAATTTCATAAGTCGTTGGGGGATAACGACCCGAGAATCAGACTTCCCGGTTTATATACGTATTGTATTATATATATTTGTGAAGATTTTCCTTTTTACCTTTGTCCTCAAGGGTAGTTTGGTAATTTTCCATCATATTATATATTTTATTATTACGTATATATAGATTCTACCGAATCAGCTCATAAAGGTTAACTGTGGCTTTTTGCTCCCATCAGCTTAATAAACGTTATATAATTGTTGAATAAATAAAGTTACTTAGCTTTTTGCGATTCTTAGTTTAAATCAATTTGTAGAGATTCCTTCTGATAAAAGTAAGGTACACATCGAGGTTTTGTCAGTGTTGTGGAGAAATAGACTCCTGGACCATGGTCGGCTCGCATACCGATGTGACAGTTGTTAAAAGACCACATGACTTGAAATTTGGCTATAATAATAATAATTATGTAATAAACCAAAGCCGAAATAAGACTTTTGGATCATGGTCGGCTCGCATACCGATGTGACAGTCGTTTAAATGGTAGAGGTAATAATAATAATAAATAATTTGGTGGGCTGATAAAAGTTTACTGCATCTTGCCGGCTCCAATCCGTGTTGCAGATTTCAAAATAGGCACATAGTTATAATCTATCAGAGACTGTATAAAAGTTTGCTTGCATCTGGGGCTCACCACCGATGTTTGACTAGCCTTCTAAATGGTAGAGGAATATTACCCGAGGTCGACAGTTTGTTTGCTGCATCTTGCCGGCTCACAACCGATGTTGCAGCCTTCTAAAGGACCGAGGTTTAAAATAAGTATAAAGCCAAATTTTGACTCCGGGGTTATCTAAATAAAGCCTCCGTCTCTGGACTCGTAGTTGAGTTGTTGCGGATGAAATAAAAAGGATAACCCCTAAATCATTGAATTAGTACCATAAATGTGGACCCTTATTCTCTACCATATGTCTCTTTAGGAAAGGACTTCAAACTAATTGTGGTCTAAACCGGGTTTACTTTATATTAATAAGGACATAATTTATTTGTCATCAATAAAAATAATAATAAAATACTTAGAGGATTTAGGAATAATGGGAGCGAAAAGTTAAGTTTATACTTACACAATTAGCATTTATGAGTAGTGTTAGCATCTAATCTTATATTTAACTGTGATTTCGTTTTAAGCTTAGTTTGGGGATTGTAAAAATCAAGGATGACGAACTCCCATTCTTAAAGCCTTTTAAATAATTTTATTTAATTGTTATCTTAAATTTTATCTATTAATGAATAAGTGGTTAAAACGGGGGCGCTTTAAAAATAAATGATTTTTGAACCTTTTAATGGACCTTTTCTGTTCTTGTTTGATTGTGAGGGGTCATAGGTTAAAAGGGGATTTAATTATTTATTTTCGGGCGTGTTTTATTTACATTGCGTGTGGGACCAGCAATGGCTTAGTGTGGGGGAATTTTGATGTGTGCTAAAACACACATCATTTGTACCCTGGAAAATGCTAATAAACGGACTAAAACACTAAAATATGGATAAATATGTTGCAAATATGTTTGTATTGTGTTTTTATGTCTTACAGGTACAAAGGATTGAAAACAAAGCAAAAACGGTAATTTTCGGGTGACTTTCGATGACGTTTTCACGTTTATCGAGGTTCAAACAAAGTCGTTAATATTCCTCGATCACACCATTGGAAAGAGCATGAAATTATGAGTCCAACGGTATCGGCCTTTCATATGTGAACCTTTTTATTTTGAATCTTTTTCGTCCCTGTTTGAACCTTTAGTAATAATAAACCTGGTCCATATTAATTAAGGGTTATATAATAAAATTGGTATATAATAATTAGAACCATGCTCTAGCCCAACGGTTAGAGTCATTGGCTTCTACCTCAAGGTCCCTGGTTCGATTCCGGGTAAGGCCTTGGGTGAGGTTTATTCATAGGGTGCCACGTGTCGACCCGACCCGGCCCATGAACCGAACCGACCCAACCCATGACCCGATCCAGACCCAGCCCATTACTCGACTAGACCGACCCTGACCCACCAAGTCACCGACCTGAACCCGGCCCATGACCCTGTTTGGCCGCCACCGTGGACCGATGGTTGACCGTGTGGTCTAGGCGGTCGGTCAACGGTGGGCCGCACGGTTGACCGGTGGTTAACGGTGGGTCCGCCACCGTTGACGCGATCGTTACGTTGATGCCGCCGTTGACCGATGGTCAGGCCGGTGTAACAGGTGATCCGACAACGTGACCGTGTTTGACAGACCGGTCGTTACGTTGACTGCCGCCGTTGACCGATGGTCCGGCGGTGGTTGACCGGCGTTGACCGGTCATTGGCTTGCCACGTGGATGCCACGTGGCGTGCCACGTCATGGCAGCTGGCCAATCAGAGCCTGCCACGTGGCACACCTAATGATTGGTATGAGGTACTGTGCAGGTGTACGAGGTTGTTAGTACGAGGAATGATCCAGAAGCACACGTGGCATTATAGGATTGGTGGATCTAGTAATAAACGCATCAGGTGGTACAAGGTTCCAGAAATCATTAGCTGGTATGTAAAATGACTAAAATAACCTTAGATCTTGGGTTGTGATTGGTTGGTGCCCTGAAATGACAATATTTCCCCTCCCACATCTTGGCTATAAATCAACAGACGCAGTGCTCATTGAGGGGGAGAGATATAAGTTTATTTTTCATAGTAGTGTAGGTTAGTTTTAGGAGTAGTGTAGTATAATTTTTAGCTTATTGTAAAAGCTTTTATAGCTTATTTTGTTATGTATCAGATTTTGAGCTTATTAATGAGATGCCCCCAACGACCCAACACAAACCCAAAATTTTTTTTCTTTTTAAGTTGTTTTTATTAAAATGCTTATTATTTCTTGATGCTTATTTTCTTTTTATGATTATTCTTCTATCTTCTCTCTTCTTTTGCTCTTTTTTCCAAAATTAGCTCAGCTTATAGCTTATTTTTGGATCCCATTATTATGTTATATTCTAATAAAGTACTTCCAAGCTTCTTTAGCTACGCTCGCGCGCTCGTTTTATATTGTTATCGAGTGAGCGGGCTTATTTTAGCTTATTTTCGATTGCTTATTTTTATTCAAGCTTATTTTTTATATATAGATCTAATCCTTAATCATACCCGATCCGAGTTCACTTGATTGAACACCTTAGTTTCGGGTAGATTTAGATCTAAAGTTTTCATCTTTTTATTAGCTTATTGTCTTTAGAATAAATTCTAAAATAGCTTTTGCTTATCTCATCTTTTTCTCTTTTCTTGTCTATTTACTTTTTCAAAAGTTCTTATTGTTTGATTAAGCTCGATTCAAATGCTAAAAAGGATGTCATGAGTCTCCTACTTGACTTATTCATTAAGTATTGAGCACCTTTATCTTCGAGAGCTTATTATTTAGCTTATTTAGTCATAAAGTTCTAAACTTTACTAGTTTTTCTTATAGCTTATTAAGCTAGGGCTTATTTCGAAGGGTACTTGTAGCTTATTTGAGAAGTGGCTTATTTATAAGCTTATATTCTTCATCCTTTCTTCGAAAAAGCCTTGATAGCTTTTTAGCTTATTCTAGTTTTTATTTCAAAAGTAGTTTTTTATAGATTTAATCTAGTTTTATTTTTACAAAAATTAGTTTTCAAAATAGCTTATTTTTCTAAAAAAGTTTTCATCTTATTAGCTTATTTTGTCTTAACTTTTCATGTCTTATTTCTTATTCCATCCTTCTACATCTAAGGCCGGAGCTTAAGGGTCTTATAAGGTTGATAAATAGATAAAGTTTTGATCTTTATGGTTTTTATGAAAGTAATTAGTAGATAAAGTTGACAACTTTATTTGCTAATTAGTGAAGTAGAAGCTTTTTAAGTGATAAGCTTATTTGTTTATTAAGTTTGTAAGATCGGGTGGTTTTATATCATTGCGGTTCTTCATTTCGGGTTCTATTTTCTAATCTCTTTTCAATACTTAGAATAGAAATATTTTATCGTTCCATAATATATTTGCGTATTTGATTTTTGCCATGCTTAGTGTAGATTTATTTTTGTCGTTAAATGCTATGTTTGTTAAATTGAATTTCGTTATGAGTAGTGAGTAAATAACTTGTGTTTGCTAAGTGATTAGTGATTTGGAATTTAAGTGTTGGTTTTTAAAGTTTAAAAAATATAGTCATTAGGAATTTCCAATTTACCATACGTCATTTACTTTTAATGCAATTTAAAATACCTTGTCATTTATTTAAAAAGCATTTTACTTTACTTGTCATTTAATTTCTTGAAACTTGTTTTCTAAGGATTTTAATTCGATTAAACCTAAGCCTGCACTTAAGGAACATTTCACGTCACTTAGCAAGCATATTTGTTTATTTATATCTTTTAGATCAATTTTAGTATACACATTGTACGTTTTTAATCTTAGAATTAATATTAGTTTAATTTTTAGTTTAAAAATAGTTTAAAACCTAAACCAAACTTTTATGACAAGCAAGCTCGTATTTACATCTTTGATACGCTAGATTTCCATTCCACCTCTTCGCGAGGGGGAAACAACGATACCCTGTGTGTTGATTACTTTTTATTCATTCCTAAGAATAATTTGTATGATACTTAGCTTGCGTATACGTATATGTATTTTATATAAATATATATATAATATATTTGAGGGTTTATTTGATAAAACGCGTTGTGACAACGATCGACATAAAAATGGCGCCGTTGCCGGGGAGAGGTGTAGCGATTTTTACGGGATTGTTCGTGTTCGAGCCTTGAAGATCCTTTCTTCGGAAAGTTTATTTTCGTTCTTATAAAAATATAAAAATCCAAAAATATTTTTCTTCCTATTTTTATTTTTCCTTTTCTTTTATAAATATTAAAAATACCAAAAATATTTTTTATTTTTATCTTTATAAAAAAAATTTCAAAAAAATATTCTCCTTTATCCTCTTACTTCATTTAATTCTTATCTTCTTTATCCTCTTATCCGTTTAATTCTTCGACATGTCTTCGTATACCATTTTGGTTGCTCGTGGTGTGGAGGTCCGTTTAATGGTGGAAAAATGGCCCGGGGCTTGTAGATGTAGCAGTGTAGGATCCGGAAATGAGTTTGTCTATGACCCAAATTCTTATTCTTATAATGAATCACCGAACTTCTTCAACCAAACATTCACAGCCCCAGTACGAGAACATGTCGTGTGAGTTATGTGGGAACGATTCTCACTATGGGTTTGATTGTCACCAGGGTGACCAGCTTGTCTAAATGAGAGCTACAATCAAAACTTTAGAGAGATAATTTTATCACAATATTGTTCTCAACAATATCTTTTGCTGTGTATACTGGTTTTTTTTTTGGGGGGTCCTCATGCGACTTTTCGAGTGTCATACCGTATGAACAAAATTTCAATGTATTCTCAATTCTTTTCAGTTTGACAATTCAACCCTCCCCATCGCATTTTCTTACCGTTAACTTCTTTGAAAATCGAGAGGATTAATAAAGAGGAGAGTTTTAAAAAGAAAGACATGAGTATAGAAGAAATAATGAGTGAGAAGCGGTTGATTGATGACGAAATTAATGATATCACGAATGATTTGAGTTATAAAAGATTTCGAGGTGAGAAGATTGATGATGAATATGAAAGAGATTGTGAGATTAAAATTAAACAACTCTTGCAAGATTATAGTGGTTTGGACATCGAGATGCGGAAAAAGGAGCGCGTTTTAATGGAAGAAAAGTATCTTGCTGCTTCACAACGTATTAAATCTATTTGTAACGACGAGGATGATTCTATTCCTTTGAGAGATATTATTGCTCGATATTCTCCGTCTGTTGCTATCACATCTTCCCCTCCACGAATTACCTGGACTAGAGAAACCTGAGACTCTTCATACTAGGGGTTATACGAGCATCTTGACACTATTCCTGAAAAGGAATCGGACGAATTAATAAAGTCTAGTGTTGAGAACCTTGTCCCAATCCCAAGTGAGTCCGAGGATTTTTCCGAAAATGAAAGTGAGTGTGATATGCCAGTTTGTGATGATTTTACAACTTTCTCGAATCCTCTCTTTGATTCAAAACTGACGATTCACCTTCTTGATGAGAGTCATCTTCTGATGAGGACGTTCGATGGAATTTCAAAATTTATTCAGAACCTCTTTTTGATGATGAAGAATCATTTCTCCAAAGATTGATCCGCATTTTTCAGCCGAGGTCTAAATCTTATCGAATCTTTGTTAACCGTGATATTTTGATTTGATTCTTCACCTATGTTTGAGTATCTTCTCGAGGAGTTCTCGGTGAACTCGCTCATATTCGATCTAATTCACCCGGGATTCGGAGAGACCGACTTGATCTAAAGGAAGAAAATCCGTTTTGTTGAGAATTTGTTGTAATGATAATTCATCTCCACGAGCATCGGAAAGAACTTAATTTGGAAATTTGGCTGATTACAATTCTTCAGTCTCTCTTCCATATCCTAAACCTCGTTGAGGGATAGTTGAGCTCTCTTATGGAGGAGATCGATTTATTTCTTGCTTTCGATGACTCGATGCCACGGGCATTGTGGATGCGATTATGACTCTGAAGGGGATTTTCGTTTCTTGAAGATTGCTTATAGGATTCCGCTTCCAATTCCGAAAATGAGTCATCTAACCTTGATCATTTTAATGATCCGTCACCTTCTCGTCGTCCTCCAGAACCATCGGATGTTGAGATTTGCTTTGATTTTAAGCCCGATACGGGTGTTGTTACTAACAAAGTGGTGGGTGACATTTCTGAACACGATGTTCTTATGCCTAATCTTTTACCCACCCAACCCACCCTTTGTTGTGTTTGACACTTTGATTACGTTTTCATCCAAAAACGACGGACAAAGTGTTTCAATCCTGGTATTCTCATTTTCCTCTTATTATCTCATCGGGGCGAAATCACTTCTTAATTTTTTATTAAAAGCCAATAATGATTTCTGGAGGGGACATTCCTCACTTGGATATCCCGTGTCTCCATTTATATCCTCTTTGACCTAAATCAAGTATGGGGGATCGAGTAAGGCTCAAGACTCGGTGAACAAAAACAAGCGCTTCTCGGGAGGCAACCCGTGTCTGTTTTTTTTCTATTTTCTTAATATATAAGTGTGTGATTTTATAGCCCAAGTGCGGGGGCGTGTTTCTTTCGATGGTTTATGGTATTGTTTTTGCTTGCAGGAATTCCGTAGCCCATGACGCGCCCTGTGCTTGTTTTCTATCCTCCAACCATCCGGTGTTCGATCTTCTGCTTATATGGAATCCTCAATCCTGATCATGTAAATATATATATATATATATATATATATATATATTGTTTCCCCTTTCACAATTGGAATTTTTTTTCAATTGGCCTTTTTCATTCTAAGTGTGGGGGTTAAAACCCGATATTTTTGAGAATTGAGGCAATGTTCGGTTCTAGTGTTGGAGGGGTGGAGGGGATTTCTATCGAATGTGATCATACCTGTGCTATATGTGTTCTGACCACGCAACCCTTTTGACCAAAATTTTAAATTTTTTATTGTTTTTTTATGATATATATATATATATATATATATATATATATATATATATATATATATATATAAAATGAAAAAAAATGATGAAAATATTAATAACTAAAATAAATAAGATTAGGCACGTAGAATTAGGTAGCTTTTAACTTGAAGATTTGTGAACTTCTAGCTTTTTTTTTTTCCTTAGTTTCGAAGACTTTGTGTGTTGCTTACTTTAAAATTTTGGCATATAAGGACGAAAAATGATTGAGTCTTGATATAAGTTTAATGCTAATCGTGGATTAGTTGGATATCTTAGAGCTCCATAGAGGTTAATTGTGGCTTTTTTGCTCCCATCAGCTTTATTATAAACGTTATATAATTGTTTGGTAATTTTCCATCATATTATATATTTTTATAATTACGTATATATAGATTCTACCGAATCAGCTCATAAAGGTTAACTGTGGCTTTTTGCTCCCATCAGCTTAATAAACGTTATATAATTGTTGAATAAATAAAGTTACTTAGCTTTTTGCGATTCTTAGTTTAAATCAATTTGTAGAGATTCCTTCTGATAAAAGTAAGGTACACATCGAGGTTTTGTCAGTGTTGTGGAGAAATAGACTTCTGGATCATGGTCGGCTCGCATACCGATGTGACAGTCGTTTAAATGGTAGAGGTAATAATAATAATAATAAAAACTGTGGGCTAATAAAAGTTTACTGCCTCTTGCGGGCTCACAACCGATGTGGCAGTCTTCTAAATAAGGCACATAGTAATAATAATCCGAGACTGATAAAAGTTTGCTGCATCTTGCCGGCTCACAACCGATGTTGCAGCCTTCTAAAAGGTGGAGGAAATTACCGAGGTCGAAATATGTTTGCTGCATCTTTCCGGCTCACAACCGATGTTGCAGCCTTCTAAAGGACCAAGGTTTAATAATGTTGCTATAATAATAATAAGAAGAAGAATAAAGCTAAATTACGACTCCGGGGTTATCTAAATAAAGCCTCCGTCTCTGGACTCGTAGTTGAGTTATTGCGGATGAAATAAAAAGGATAACCCCTAAATCATTTGAAATTAGAACTTTAATGTGGACCTTATTCTCACCATATCGTCTCTTTAGGAAAGGATTTCAAACTATTAATAGTCTAAACCATTAATAAGGACATAATTTATTTGTCACCAATAATAATAATAAAATCCTTAGAGGAAAATAGGAATAAGGGAGGAAAAGTAAGTACAC
>BQNB010118278.1:0-11909 GCA_026074375.1 Tanacetum coccineum | reverse complement strand
CTCTTACGATCACCTATTGAAAGAAAGCACAAAAATGGTTTGTGGAATATGTTCAATTCTTCCTAATTCTAACCTTAGATGTTTAAAGGGTTCTCATTTGGTGAAGAAGAAATATTATGCTTATTTAATAAATTAAGAGAGAGTTTTGATGGGAAAATAGTTTGAGTTTTGAGTTGTGCTTTTGAATTGTTTGAGCAAAGTTACATATGTTGTGCGTTTGCTCATGTTTGGCTTTTTCAGAGATGACGACTTTACCAATTGCATTGCAAGGTAAATTACTTGAATATTTTGGACAAGACATTCAAGTCATAAATCCTACTTCATTGTGTATTTTATGCATATATTTGCCAAATATTTGGAACACAACTATTGGACAAGTAGACTCAATATGACATCATCTACACAAGTGTAAGTTATGACCCAATGCATATTCTTATCGTCTTAGAAGAGGATTTCATTATTTTCATATCAATCAAGTGTGATTGAGTATGTAGGTTTAAGATAATATCTCTTGTTATATTTTGATATAATCTTAAAGCTAGACAAATAAAAATCCAATTTTTTGTCCATACTCAAAAACTTGTCAATTAGATTCGATAATAATATCAATCATAGTTTGAATAATGAGTTGATATATATTAGAAATCTTTTTTGACCCTCATGAACACTCTTTTAAAAGAAGACAAATAAAGATTTTCATAGTGTGTTCCATTAATCGTATGACTAGTTGTAAGTTGTAGGTCCAGTCCTAGATAGATCTTTAAGCCCTTCACTTGACACCCAAAAGGTTTAAAATGACTGATGTTTGGAACCTTCCCAGACAACAGTTCATAAGGTGTTTTGTTGTGAGGACTAGTTACCAATACCCTGTTCAAAACATAACAAGCAGTACTAACTGCTTCAGTCCAAAACATAGTAGGTAACTTAGAGTCAGCTAGCATGGTTCTTGCTGCCTCAATAAGGGTTCTATTCTTTCTTTCAGCAACCCCATTTTGTTGTGGGGTTCTGGCATTACTATAATCCCTTCTAATCCCCTTTTTCCCACAGAGTTCTATTAATTTAGAATTTTTAAACTCTGTCCCATTATCACACCTTATAGCTTTAACCTTTTTATTTAGCTGGTTTTCAATAAATGTAATAAAGTCTTTAAGTGTATGAAAGGTTTCATCCTTAGTTCCTAAGAAGAAAGCCCAACAAAACCTGCTAAAGTCATCTGTAACCACCAGGCAATAGTACTTGTGATCAATACTTCTGATGGAAGTTGGACTAAAAAGGTCCATGTGAAGTAACTGAAGAGGCTCAGTAATGGTACTCACAGCTGTGATAGTAGGCATAATCCGGAAAACTAGTAACATACAAATAACTTACATGACACATGTGTTTAGATATATAATTAGCTCAATTGCAAATAGTAATGATTAATTATTAAATATATATAACCAAGTAAAACAAAAGTAAACACACATAATCATCTATCATACACATAAGGATATTCGTCGTTGTTTTGTGTATTAGATATAACGATGTATACTTAACTTGATTTGATTTGAAAATAAAATAGTTCCTCCTCATTTTGAAAATTAATTATGATCAATATTTTGAAAGAATAAATACACTATATTTCAAATATACATCAATTAGAAATGTCCGACTCAAAGTAAAATGTAAAATACAAGTTTTACGTTAAAACAAAACTCAAAGATTTGACCACTATGTAGTATTTTGCATTTCTGACTTATTTAAGTTTAGAATGAAGAATTGGAAGTATTTTTAAATGAAAGTAGACTCAATTATCTTTAAAATTGCAGGTGACACGACTTCTACGGACTTACGGTTGATTTTATATGATTTTTCGAAGTTTGTCAAATTCTGCTGAAACAGACAGACGGCCCCCATAAAGGTGACAGCCCCTAGATATATTTGGGGGTTGCCCTAACATTTATGGGACCGCCATCAGTTACCCAAAAACACGTTTTTTTGTTCAAAATCATTGGGTGACTTAACTGTAGAGCATAAGACTTTAAAAAGTTGTTTCAGCACATAAATTCCGTGTTTTAGACATCATTTCAACTCTTACTGTAACACCCCCAAACTACAATATGCAGCGGAATACAACGATTGGGGTGCTACTTTATAATACATGCACACGAGTCCCATTAAACGTTCAAAGATTCGTTTATAAAACACAATTTCATTTATCAGAAAGATCAGAGTTACATAGGTCCTAATACCATTATAGAAATTATTTCTAAAAGTCACAAAACGACTAGATTTCTAAAACATTCATTTAGTTTATGACACTACTTCACCGAGGCACCGTCCTTGATATCCGCGTTCCGTCCCATTCAAGCCATCAACAACAATTAACCTGAGATACATGCTTAAAAAGTCAACAAAACGTTGAGTGAATTCATAGAGTTTACAATTAACACATAGAACGCATATTTTGGATTCCACAAAAACGTTGGCTCGTATGTCAAGTTATAAAAATAATGATTTCCAACTAAAGAGCCCGTGTACCGAAACTTAACACATTCATCCCGTAGGACGAAATTATATCCGAGAAGTATGCCACTTCTCCTAATACTAACTACAAAATATCCGTTTGACAGGGTGGTCCCTAACGATTTCAAACCTGGACAGTGGTTGTCAAACCCATAGATCTATTTAATGCATTATCTTTACCAACACATGTAAACTAAACAGTCCACACAGAAAAAGACATATACTCCTTAGAAGGAATCTTATTCAAGTATCAAACAGTTGCTTTCAATTTCCACAAAACAACAATGTATCTCCCTCGCGAGTTAAAAAACATTGAAAACTTTTAAATCGAGGCTATAACTCACTTTGTCGAGAGCCGAATATAATAACCGAAACAATCCACGGAAAATCAATGAACACGATCACGACCTATAATTTACGTCGCTCGATTACTATACCGAAAAGTATAATCAACGATGCGTACATCGTATCAACAAAATCATATATATAGTATATATATATATATTCATACATGTGATGAGAAATCCACTTGCGCCTTAGATCCTAAAACCCCACAATATTAGATTACGATCATTCTTTATTTATATCATACATCGCTTAATCGAAGACTTCCTATTTTAAGAAACTTTCTATTTTTGAAAGATTCTATTTCGAAAGTACCATATTGATAAGTCTCGAGTTATCAAAGTATATTGTGGATAATATTTTTAGTTATACTGTCGAACCCACGAACAGCAATGTGATTATCAATTACCAGCTCAATATTATTTATCGATTATACGAAAGTTTTCTATATTTAGAATTTACCTCATTCGATCATGTTAAGTTTTCAAAATATCTTACTTGTAGTAATAATAGAGTTCAATTATCTCCACGACATCCGACAAGTTTAGTATTAACCCGTTGACTTTCGAAAGTCAACGCTAGACTTTGTTTGACTTTTATACTTATACTTATTTTTACCCAAATCTGCTCTAAATCACATTTTCACGATCGAACAAAGAAGACATTTATGCAACATATCCGGACACTTTTTAGTTTTAGCCGCGCCTTAATCGCACAGAAAATGACCAAAACGTCCTTTTTCAATTCTGCTGAAACTTGTATTTTTAATAAAAACGCAGCAGTTTGACCATTGGGTTTGACCCGCTATACCACATTTTCGTGACTTTAACCAAAAAGAGATTTTATAAAAAAAGTCATTCCGAACAACTTTCGTGTTTCGCCGGAAGGCCGAAACGGACTCGAAAGTGCTCAAAATAGCTGTTGAAAATCGAATCAGCAAGCAAAATAAGCTTGAATAGCTGATTGAAACATTTTAATTTTTCTTAACTTGTTTTCGCCGCAACTTCTTCGTTATTAGGAGTTACGGGACGTTCGAATTACCGAAACGTACATTAGGACGAACACTATCATATTTTAACATCAAAAATTAGTTTTTATGATTTTTCGAACCTCGTTTTGCGTGCCAAACTTTCTGCTCGTTTTTACCATTTTCAAATCTTATCGAAACTTCATTTTCACCTCACAATAACATCAAAATACGCCTAGCTAACCTATCTCCGTCAACTAATCAACCCATTCACAATCTATTCTAACCAACGCAAATGTCGGACCTCATCACATATAATATACGAAATCAAATTAAGAACAAAACAAACGAAACAAAACATAAAAGAATGCTCACCATGCTATAATAAGCAAATTCAAAGATCAAAATCGTCTCCCTTGTCTTAGCCGTACTCGAACCGAACCCAACAACCAAAACCGAACACTTTTTCAATTAAACCAACTAATTACAATGTTTGGTTATCACCCAAAAATCAATACTTTCAACCCATTTCGACCAAACTCGAACCAATCCAAAACTAAAGAGGAAAAATTTTTTTTTTACCCCCCCCCCCCCCTTCCCCCAAATTTGCAATGTCGAAAATTCTTGTGGGGATATGTAGGTATCGACGAGGGGATTAATATTTTCTATATGGATCGTATTGCATGTCGAAAATAATCGGTTTTGGTGGGTGCTTGTGTTCGACCAGAAATGGGGGAGGAGAGGACAAGAGTGAACAAAGTTTGTAAAAAGTGGTAATGTGTGTATAATGTGGGTATTTAGAGAAAATAAGTTTGGGTCTTTGGCAAAAATGGTCCTCCCTTCCACTTTATTCTTTCAAGTTTAGTACAACGTGTCTTTCTTCAAATTTTAAAATCGGCCAACATCTCGGGTCACACCACTTTCGTAGAATTTTTATTCCGTCCCACTTAAATATAGTTTTAAAACATTTAATAAATCGTTAAATCACGTCAAAATAAAGTTTTGACTCAGTTTCGGCTAACTCGGGACGAGGACGATAAATACAAATTATCATCATAAATTAATAAATAAGCGCGTCGAAATTTCTACGATGCTCAAAATGCTTAACGATCGCGCGGTCAAACAGTGACTCGCAAAACATCAAAAATAAATATTTTAAATTTCCGTTCGCAATAAAATACGAAAATAATTATTTTTGACAAATAAAATTTATTCACGTTGGTTACGAAATCGAAAATAATAATAATGACGTCGAATCTCGCGCTCGTCATACGCGTCGATGAAACTGGGTTGTTACAATTCCACCCACCTAAGGAGCGACGTCCTCGTGCTCGTCCCTTCTCTTACTTATCTTACTTTCCGCATGTAATGAGAACGGTTTTCCTCAATATTTAACGGACTCACTTGCTCACGCAAAAATTACACTCGACATAAAGCTCGTCTTGACCGATTCCGGAGGGGAATCAACAAACACTGAATAATTATCCAACAATATAAAGTTACAATCGTGGAGGCTCTTATCGAAGAGCATAATACAAGTCGCGAAAATAATCGAACATCAACGACGTCATCGTTTCTTAACTTTTATAGTCGCACTCATTATAAGAAACAATATACGTCACGGAACTAGGTCCGATTAAAATAATTATCACTTCGTTCTTATGAGAAAATTTTCTAATACGGATGATCAATTCAAACTTAGTTGGTGATAAAAAAAACAACAAAACCAAGCGCATTTCGCTTATAAAAACCAAGGTCGAAACTTACGTCGTTAATTAAAATCAAAGTTTATGTCGCACTCAAATACGGAATTATACCAATATTCAAAACCGAGAATATGCTTCGTTACCAAAAATCCAAAACATACGTCGCTGACTAAAACCAAGATAGACGTCAATAATCAAATTCGATATATATATTTATATCATTAACCAAAAAAAAATATACTCATCATTATCAAAAACCAAAATACACATGTCGCTCTTCCGGTCTCATTCAATAATGCCTCACCTGTTGCAAAAAAAAATCCGAAACACATTAGATCTCCTAATCATCTTACAATATTGCCCACATAATCACATAAGTACCTATTGTACGCTCGCCATCTTTTACATGATGAATCGATGAATTGGCCTCATACTAAGGCATTCATTACGCCCGCTTTTAACCAAGCATTGGCGACTATTATTACATATCATATTCGCTTTCTTTTGGAGCTTTCCAACATAATATTCATTCTAACACTTAGAATTTATACCCTCCGTCACATTTTCCTCATCGTAACCGACTTGCCACAAAGTCAGCACCTCGACGATAAGTCCCCAACATAAACAAGCGTAATTCAAATTAGTCTACACTCCACTCACATGGTACTTTCAAGCCACAATCATCAACAAGACTTTCGGCGATGTCTACCCACCTTATCACGTCCTAAAATTCTACTTGGCATTATACCCTTTTACTTACCACCTAATCCGCATCACAGGCCACGAAAAAAAAGTTACATGTACGCTCTCCACGAGTTTAAACGCGACATAACACATAATACACATATTCCACATAATTCGGCGACGACAATCCCGCTACAACACATAATGTCAAATGACAAATCAATATCAATTAAGAGAACAATGAGCATCAGGGACTTATTGCTCGTTCGACAAAATCAAAAATTTCAACGTTTCTTCATGGTGACTAACATCGTTGGCTGGGTCCCATCTCATCGCGTAGCATCATTGATGAATCAAATCATCAAGTCAAAATACTCACACTCCTAATTCAATACCGCTCGACCTAAGGCGTTGGCTATTTTGGTTGTTCCTCCAGTAATGGAAACGGACGTTACCATTTAGCTAGAATCTCATTCCATTCGCCACTCTTTACGCCCTTGTCGTCAGGGTCCCCGGAGTAAGGGCCACTACACTTAACTGTATCAAGTATCGTATAATGTCTCATTAAAATCCTTGACGTCATCAGGTATACTTACGACTATACTACCACTACACTCCATTTCGGGGAAAGAAGTCTTCTTCATGACCATCAGTTGATATATTTAAGGCATCATACATCCAATGTAGGAGAAGTCTTCTCCATTTCTCACTTTTAACCTCGGGACTAACCATCTCAGCTTCCACCCACCTTAGGAATCTTTACATGTAAAACCCAAAATTTGAATTTCATTTCATATTGGTAATTTTAAATATAACCTAAAGTTTATTAATAAGTATTTTAAAATAAAACCTTAGGTTATAATTTTGGGAAATTCTAAGATATAACATAAGGTATTTTGTTTAAAAAAATATATATATAAAAATTCCTAATTTAATTGTATAAATCCGGCCCCCCTAAATAATAATAAGATTTTGATTTTATTATTTAGTTTATTTACTTTCCTTTTGGTTTAAAACCTATTTTAAGATTAAAGTAAAAAGTTTTAGGAAATATTAGTGTAGCTTCAGAAAGTTCAGCCATGCAAAATTCGGGTCAGTTTTGGGTAACAAGGGTTAAAGGGATACTTAAACATGAAAATAAATTAAACCAATGATCATGGTGTATAGACATTATAAAGGAACCTCTGTAAAATTTTGGTGTAATTTTAAGAAATGTTTTATTGGGTCTTTAAGTATGAAACTTACCTGAAATAAGTAGTCAAAATCTAACAATTTTTGGAAACCTTAATTAGGACAAGTAAACTTTAATTTATGGTAGATCAAATGTAACACTACTTAAAAAGGGTATTGTATATATGGTAATCATGTCTTGTATATTCGTGAAAGTGTTGTATCTCTTGCTTTTGTGTTCATTTCTCTCGATTGCTTATTCGTGTAAGGTACATATATTATTGATACATACCTCTCTTACTATTGTTTACGATTTAGGGTTACTTTAGTCCGTTCCGTTATTCGACAAATATTCTGTCCTTTTACTAAGACGCTTCATTCTTATTTGTTTGGCACTAATCTTTTGATATTCGTTTGATATTCCATTGAATTCTATCCTAAACATGACTCTTTTGATGTTGACATCCCTTTGATTCGATATTCGTTTGTATGAATCTGAATTTCTTGTTTGGAATATGCTACTAGATTGGTTTCCATATTTGATTATTTTGAAACTTGATCATTGTTTATCTTTTGCCTATCTTTTGCCCTAGCTTTTGGATCTATCATGGAGAAAAATGTAATAAAATATGAATCTATTCGAATCAATGGGCTGTCAGAAAAGGTTTTATGGTTCGATCTATACCCTACAACATCTTAATTCACGACGAATCTGAAGCATAAAGGTGGTTAGGTTAGGAATCAATCCTAAGATCCACCAAACTGGAGATCTACCCAAGATAATCCAAAGTTAGAATAGCATCCTTAGGTCTATGTAGATGAATGTATATGGGAATAATGCGTGACTAATATTGATTAACACTAGAACAATCACAATAAGGTGTTAGTAATGACGTCCAGGTAAGCAATGCAGGTTTAATAATAGAAAAGAAATGTATGGATAAAGTGTAAACAAAGAAGCCCCCAAACAATTAAGGCAGAAACCGTCAATAAGGGGGGCCATAAGCTGTCCAAATCACAAGATGATTGCTACATTGAAAACAGACATCAAACCAGTGATGCAATGCACAACCTCTCCCATCCATTCGTTCTCTCACAAAATGTCTCATTTTTCACAGAGATCCATACGTTATCTATTAACATCCCCTCGAGATGTTGATATTATATAGTGCAATAGTCCTCCCCCTTCGATACTAAAACCAAAATGCACTCATCTATCATAAAGCAAGAGAATCAATCAAAATCTCAATGACACATTCCATTTTCAAACACTTGTTTAGAACATCATCAAGTTCAAAATGCTGTTATCAAGATCCCTACGCAATTTCATTGTGAAATTTACTAAACATCCGAGTGATACGAAAGTAAATCACAAGAAGATGGGAAAAACCTGCTGAGCCCAGCACAAACAAGTCTTGGTAGGTGACCTTGCGAGATCTATTGAATCAAACTTGTGACAACTGGATATCGATTTGGTCCAGTAAATGAATTGACGGTTGATGAATTTTGATAAAAACATGACACTCTCGATGTGTTACAAAAACTCTTTAACGAGTGACACGTCGATTGATTTTCAAATCAATTTTCTCGTTTATCACTAACGTAAACCTGCAGGTCAAACGGTGGTAACGGCAACCTCAATCCCATTTCAAACGCTCAGTCAACGAAACATTCTATCTATGAAGCTCAAGATTTTAAACAAAGAACTTCCGCAAACTATGTAAATAAGCTTTCAAGATAATCAATAGTATGCAGCTGTTGGTCAAAGATACAAGATCGCAAGATGTTGGTCAAAGACACAAGATCGCAAGATGGCATAGACGATAAAGACAATGACAAAGGCTCAAAGTCTAGATCGCAAAGCATGAAGGAACAAACCTACAACAAAGAACAAAGAAAAAGACCAAGACCACATGAGCTTAAACGACAAAAGCAATCTCATTTATCTCATGAAGGAGTGTCATCAATGAACTCACTTCGGGGGAGATTGTTAGCCTCAAAATATTGAGCCGAACAGGAAGTTCGTTCATTACGTGTACGAGTCTCGGTCATTTAATTAGTTAATGTTGTAATAGTATAATATCGGGAATCGGGCTCGATAGTTAATCTAATATTGTATATGTTTCGGGTTTAATCCCAAGCAAAACCCGAGCCCGGGTCCTAGTTAAATATCCCGCACGTTACTTTAATGTGTCGGGGTATATAAGTAACTTTTCCTCTTTGGAAAAGTAAGTTGTTCAAAATATCTAAAAATATCTTTTCTCTTTCTCTCTCAATTCTCTCTCTCTCTCTCTCTCTTCTTTCTCTCTCTAGAACAACTCATCTCCTCATCTCTTTTCTTGATCTAATTTCGTGTTTAAATATATGAAGTGAAGTGTTACGGGATCCTACAATTGGCATCAAGAGCTTCGTGTGGATTCGTGGTTGATTCTTATGGTTAATTAAGCTTAATTCGTCCTTATTTTTTAAGCAAAAAGGCCCACGGCTCACTTTTGATTTTGGCTTGTTTGTTGGTTAATCTTGCTCTCTACTTATTCTACACATCAAAAGGTAAGATTGTTACAAATTTCGTGTGTTATACAAGCTTAAAGTTCGAATTATAAGCTTTAAAAGGTTAGTGTTCTTCGTGGAGAGTTGCTTCATATTGGAAGATTTTCAAAGAAACAAGTGTGTGTGTGTTTAATCTTGTTATACTCACTAAGTAACACATGGTTTAGCTTAGATTCGTGGATAAAAACCTCAAATGGTGAATTTTTACTCAATTCGTCCTAGGTGTTCTTGGTGGCGGTTTGAATAGAAAGGGGACAAGTTCCACGTTTTTAGGAAAAAGTCAAAGGCGAGTTGCTCACATAGCCGGCGAGTTGTCAATAGGTTTAGCAGCGGTTTGCTTATTTTAATGCAAACAGCGAGTTGCTAAACGGCGAGTTGCTAAACGGCGAGTTGCTAAACGGCGAGTTGCTAAACGGCGAGTTGCTAAACAGCGAGTTGCTAAACAGCGAGTTGCTAAATCGTTTAATTTTAATTACAGGCGGTTGTCAAAAGAAAGCAGCGGTTTGGGGGGAAATTTATTCATTATCGGCGGTATTGTTACACTAGGCAGCGAGTTTAAAAAAAAAAGAGTATCCAGACGACACCTTTTTTAGCGACACTATTTTTTACCGAAAAAGTTGAGTAATATGTAATTTTTTTTATAGCCTTTATAACTTATTTTTACAACAAATTCAAATTTTGGTAATAGCGTAAAAAAAATTTCGATCCACCTTTTTAGCGAAACTTTTTTCGGGAAAAATTAAGTAAAATAAAAAAATTTCTATAGCATTTTTAGCTTATTTTTACACCAAATTTAGATTTTCGTAATAGGGTACAAATAATTTTTTTCATAATCCAACTGCGCCGAATTCCAAACAAACCAAAACCAAAACCATCGAGAAGGACTTAAACTGCACAAATCATTCACAACAAACAAACCATTAACTTTCCGAATCAAATCATTCACGGTTTTCTATTCATTTTGTAAAATCCCGTTAATTCATTTATCGGTTTTAATCATAGACGTGTGATATTTGCTTAATTGTATACTAATTTACCCGGGATTTTGCCTAATAAAAGCCAATAAAATGCCAAAAGAATAGAAAACACACTTCATAATTCACGTTAAAATGGGAACAAAGGTTACTTCATCTTCGGGTTCAGTTTTAGAGGAACCAGAGATACAGAAACTGCAGATGCAAGCAAAGATTTTCAAAGAAAACTCCTTGAACAAATTAAATGCACTTAAATCAACCACTCAACTTCTCGAAAGACAGACTTTCTCTGGTTGTATATTGTATCAACAAGCTTTTGCACAACTCTTTGGTGATAGTGTCAGAACCTTCAAGTTTCAATTATCTCAACAAATGAATAACTTAGAAACACTTCTCAATGCAGAAACACTTTACGAGATGGATTCCAAATTCGCTCTAAGTGTGATCAAAGTACAGTTTGAAAGGTTCATTAACTCTGACTTGTTAAAGCCTCTCAATATTTATTCAAGATCTTTTTCATCAGATCGAGAAGTAAGAGAAAACTTCAGAGATTACACTAAAATGACAGCTCAAACATTCAAGGAAACAATCATCCAGAACATGAACTCCATTGAGCAATATATAATAGAAAGAGCAAGTCATGAGCAAGAGCTTAAGATGACGTTGAAAAAGCTGAGTGAAAGACAGTTGCAGATTCAACAGTGCAAGGTTTAAGAGGTTCAATCATCGGTTACAAGTTCAGGAGATGAAACAAGAAGTGGGATTGTATCAAATGAAGAGATTGATAAGCAGGAATTAGAAGCACATTACGGTTTCATGGAAAAGTTTCAGGAAGTCTTACCTATAGAATCAAGTTCTATTGATACGCCATTTGAACAGGTACAAAACAATGATGAAAAGAATATGTTTGCCAATGAAAGACAACACTCTGAGAAACATGCTGCAGAATGTGCTGATGAGCGTGCTGCGCTTGCTAATTTAATTGTAAATTTAACTCTTGATACTGAG
>BQNB010118277.1:0-21022 GCA_026074375.1 Tanacetum coccineum | reverse complement strand
GGTATACCTTCATCTACTACCATTGATCAAGATGCACTGATAATTGCTTAATTATATATTAAAATTACCCGGGATTTTGCTAAATAAAAGCCAAGAAAATGCCAAAAGAATAGAAAAATGTGTGCTTTTGTGTCTATTGTGAAGGAAAGGATATAAATGACAAATAGAAGCAAAAACAGTCAAAAACCGACAAGGAAACGGAAAAGACAAGACAAGAGTAAAGACGGGAAACCAATGATCAAAGCCGGATCAGTCTAATTCAAGGAATAAAGACCCAGCTAAAAGTCAAAACTCAAAATTGAAAGTCTAAGGACTAATAGTGTCAAGTTTCAAAGTTTCAAAAGCTCATTTGAAGTTATAAAGTTCAAGGGACTTAATTTGTAAAAGATGGAAAGATTGTTTGTGAAGTGGAAAATGAAGAAAGAAACTACAAGGGCCAAAGCTGTCATCTCCAATCTTGTTTTTACACTACAAAAGAGAAATGAAACGCAGGGACTTAAGTTGCAATACCTTCAAACTTTCAAACATACATCGCGGGTTAAAACTTCTCCCTAACTACCCATAACAGAATTTCCCGCCCTTTTTGCCCAATAAACCCAAGCTGCCAAATCCCCCTTCCCCCGCTCCTTTACATCTAAACACTTCATCACCTAGTCCACGTGGCACTCCCTTATTGGATCGAACACTACATCACATAATCAATCAATAGGCTTAGGAATTGTCAAGAATTGATCAAAGGCTGTGATTAAGTGGAACATTCAAGAAACTCTCACTTTCCCTCTCCTATCCTCTATAAATAGATGCTTAGGGTTCACTTTTAGTTAGTTAGTTTTTTTTTTTTCAGTTTTTATTTTTTTTTACCTTTTAAGCATTTTGTTTAAGCATTTTTTTCAGTTTAAGGCACTTGTACTTTTGTGTTTTCTACTTGTACTTTCATCATTTGGTTTAATATACATTTCAGCTTTCAAAGTCTTTCATTCTTTGATTTCAAATTTAAGTCAATTTTACCTCAATAAGCCTTCAATAAGCTCTTTTGAGCTTATTCATGTTAATAAGCTCAAATTCATTTAAAATCTGTTTTAATCATTCATTTACTCTTTTACAATCATTTCACATCATAACATGTTCATTTGAGCTCATTTGATTCAGATTTAGAAGCTTATGATAGTAATAGCTAGATATAGCTTATTGAGCATTGCTCTTTGGTTAGAGGCTTTGAAGCCAATAGGTTCAGCTTAATAAGCCATCACTCTACAGGAGTGGCTTAGGTCTGAGACTACAAAAACTCAGGATCTCATTCTTACTTCAAATCTCATTTTAGCCATCAATTTAGCGTAATACAAAGTAGGTTTTTTTGTGTATTACCTATTGCATTTAAAAATCATGCTCCTAATGTTTAGATAGTTTTAAATGTACTTTTCTTTAAGCTTTTTTGTTAATATCATTAAAATTTCAATTTAGTGAGGAAATATTCTTTTATGAGTATTAATAAGTAGTAGAGTAACTAGTTAGAGTTTTCACTCTTAACTAGGTGTTTTAAGAGCTTAATAGCTAAGATAGTTTAGATATAGTAGAAGTGGATATAAGGTTTTGAGCTGTTTTTGCTTTAAATAGAAATTAAAATTGTTATTTTAGTTTGGAAGTTAGTATAAAGGTGGTGGTGTTTTGGATTAGTTGTTTGACTCCAAAGTCAACAAAATATTGTTCATTTTTCTGTACATTTGTGTTGTCCATAGGAAACAAGTTTAAGAAAGGTTTTAAATTTTGTTAGTAGGATAGATTCAAAGTTTAGAGTGTTTAAATATCTTTACTTTGCACCCAGTGGCAATTTATCAGTTTTAGTAACTTTAGGATTTTATGGAATTGTATGTGCATTTAGAATTCTTACTTAGTTAGATCATGTAGAAAAGGCACTTAGTAAACTTGTTCATTAGATTTTAAATGAAAGGTTAGCTGCATTTCAGAATAGCCCAACCACATCGAGTACCAAGTGCATCAGCAAGAAGGTATCACTTTCTTTATTTAATATTTTCTTTTAATCCTTTGTTAAGACTTAGCTTATTTTTTTCTATAGGTATCTCTGAGTACTATCCTTAAGCAACAATAGCTTCTTTGTTTTTAAGTTTTCATGAAGTAATAAGTTGAATTAAGCAACATTGTGAAAAAGATCTTATAACCAACTATTCTGTAACGCAATTGATTTTATTATTTGGTAGCTTATTGATTTGGTTAAAGTGTAAAGCTGCTTTGTTTAAAGTTGTTAGAAATAAGCTAGACAATAAGTTTGTAGTTTTAAGTTTTTGCTGAAAAGCACTTTTTTAATAAACCAAATTAAGCCATAAAGCGTAGGGTCTGTTTTGCAATTCTTTGAAAGTTAAAGGTTACCCGTTTACCTTATAGTGTAAATGTACAAAAGTTTGGCCACCTACCCTTATCTTTCCTTTCTTACAATTCCTACCCTGTTCTTTTAGTAAAAATAAAATAGATTTAAATTTTAGTTTATAGTTTTATTAAAATTGGGTACTGATTTTAATTGCACAATATTAGGGTTCATTAGATCATGGAAATTGGGGCTTTTATCACCATTAAATTTCTCACCTTTTTAGAGTTTTTTAAAACCATTTTTCTTATTTTTTATTAAAGTTGTATTTTCTAGGACATTTAAATAGAATCTTAGTTAATTCCTTTTCTTAGAAAAATCATAAAAAATAGAAAAATTAGTTGAAATTTGATTCTTTTTGTAATAATTTTTCTTTTTAAAATCTCGTATTTTTGAAAAATTAAAAGATAAATTTTAGTGATAATTTTATAAAAAAGTTTATTTTTGTTAAATCATTAAAACATTAAAATTCATAAAAAATTCAAAATAGTTAAAAAATTCCAATTTCTTTTTCCTAAAAATTTTTTTTATGTTTGATGATTTTTAGGTATAAAATTTGTTTAAAAGTTGTGCCTTTAGATTTTAAATTTCATGTTTTAGCTGCATATTACAGTTTTGTGCATTTATAATTTCATGCTATGTTCATTGTTTTTAGTTTGTGCTATTATATTGTGTTCTTTTTCTAGTGTAATCAAATAGTTCAAAATAATTCCTTTATCATTTTAGCTCGAATCGAATTTTCCCAAATTCTCAATCACGAGTTCGTTGGGACACGAACTCCGGAGTAGTATTATACTTCCGGATAAAAAAATATACAGTTGTGTTTTCTTTAGTGATATTTTTACTTGTTATTTCTTCTTGAAAGTGAAGTATTATGGTAGAAATTCTTCACGGGATTAACTATTATTACGTATATTTAAATTTGTTTTTGTTCTACATCGAACCAAATTTTGCGCGTTGCCGGGGAATTCTTAGTTTAGTGTGAACGACTTGTTGTAGAATATTCGTCGAAGTAATGTTTCGATGATCTCTTCCTTTGGAAGTTATTTTGATAATTTTTGTATAAAAATATAATAAAGTTCATAATTCGATTCCTATGAATTAGTAAAAATTAAAAATAATAATAATTAAATTATAATAAACATTTGGATACTAGCTAGCATCTTAAAACCATTCCAATTTCAACAAACAAATCGTGAGTTTTGCGAGGTACGAGGACCTTTAGTTACAAACTTTAAGGTGAGTTCTACGGAAAAAGTGATAGTATTTCTTAAGTAGTCATTGCGGCTCGCTAAGCTTTTACCGCTCACTGTGCGTACTCTGAGAGGAGTTATCTGTGAAGCTTGTAATTAAACGTTATTTACACAAAAATATTTTTGTTTTTCTTCTTATAAAAACTAAAAAATAAAATTTAAATTCCCCAAAAAGAATTTCTCAATCTCAATTTCTTTAATATTCTTTTAATTATTCGGAAAAGCTAAAAAATATTCTTATTTTCCTTCTCAATTTGTTTTAATTCTCATTTTCTTATCCTCAATATTGTTTTAATTTTATGGCGCTCTTAATCGCTTAAATCCGTTATGCAATCAAAGAGTGTTCACTTGTGGAACTTGGTACACTAAAGAGTGTTGTTCAATAGGAAACTTTAATGACAAAATCATTGTTCCCGTGTCTGACTCTTCTTTGCATTGTGCGGTGTGTGGAACCCCGGTCGATGGTCCGTATTGTCATGGATGTACTCTTATACGTATAAAATTCGAAAAAGATTTGTTTGCATATTGTGTTGATAATGGAGTTTTCCAAAATTTTCAAGATACTTTCGAGTCATCCAATGACTAGTTAACAACGTTTGTTATATGCTCCTCGAGAGCCAGCGTTGGTGATCATGAACCCCGTGTAATTATTCCACAACATTCCTCCACAAATCGACATATTTGTTGTTATGAGTGCGGTGATTTTCATTAAATGGAATTTTTTGTCAACAATGCATTTGGATTTTATGGAAGAGGTGCTCATTTTGGTTACAATAGATCCACCAAAGATCGATCAAATTTTTGAGTGGAATCCGTGCTATAATCGAAATTTTGTTTGTGTCCCACTTGATTCACAGATCCTTCCCCCCACAACAATTTCTTTGTTGTGAGAATGTGGGGTGATCTCATGAGATTTACCAAATGTCAGCCGATGATTCAGAATATTTAATTCTCATTCTTCTGGTTTCGATCAATTTCAACCCCCGCAGTTTTCTGATATTGATCAGACTCCACCTCGTAACAAGTTGAAAATGCTACAGCTCAAACGGATCTTATAGAAGTCTATGCTAAACTTCTTGAAGGAAGTATGATACATACTCATATGAAAGAGCATCAAGTTATTGCTTTTGCTGAGGAGAAATTTTTTGAAGATCAAGAGTTGTGGAAGAAGAGCAAGCTCAACCTGAGTATTTGCAAGAATTGTTGCAAAATCTTCTTAAGGATTTACAAATCCTTAATGAAATTCAACCACTTAAGCAAGAAATTTCTAACCTAATCCAGAACGATCAAGAAGAGAAGAGTACTGTGGAACTGCTTGCTGAGGAGAAGGTGGGGGGGGTGGGGGGGACTTTTTTCCCCCAAAAAAAAACGCAAATAAGCTTAAATGAAAGTCATATCCTCCAAGAAATGAGAATCCAAGATTTGGAGATTCAGAAGCAGCAGTGTTTAGAAGAGATGAAAGAATGGATGAATGTTTTAGGAATAAGAGAATATCAAAAGGAAGAGATCGATATTGGTTATAGAAGGAAATGTGAAGATAAGATTTATGAGCTTAAGGATAAATTTAATGGTTTAAGCATTGAAATTCGGAAAAATCATTAACTAAGAAGCCATATAGAGTTACAGGTCTGAAGCTAGAACTCAATTATGTAAGATTTCATCGATGATGATGATATTTGGGATTTTTTATGCGGTTCATCAGAATACGATACACACTCCCGTTTCGCAAAACGTAGAGCTTAAGGATTCACTCATAATGGGAGACGGGCATATTAACACTACTCCGAAAATGGAGACGATTAGTGTTGAGATCCTTGTTTCAAACCCAAGTGAATCCGATGACTTTAGTTTGGGGGTAGTGTATTTGTTCGACATGTGATGCCTATTAAGAGAAGTCCACGAGGAGACTTTTCATCTAGCTCCGATTTCACTGAAATCGTTGAAGCTTGTGTCGGATGACGATGTTTCCCGCACCACGCAGATTAGATTATGATGATGACTTTTTTTGGATTGTGTTGATTTGAGGAGGACGGAGGAGAGATTGATCTCGACATTTCTAAGATCGTTGACATTTCTCTTCGGGAGAAATTAGTCGAAAGTTATCTTTTAATTGAAAAGATTAACGCTTTTAGTCTCTCTCCTCCTATTCCGATTTCTCCTATATTTTGCCCCTCCTCTACTATCCCCGTTGTGGATATTGATTTGCCTTTAGAGGAGGCGGATGTGCTTAGTTTTCGGTTGTACTCGTGATTTTTTATCCGAGTACAAGTCATTTTACTTTTGATGATGAGCCGTGTTGGATGAAGTTAATGTTTTTGACGAAATTAACACTAAGTGATAGTCTTTCTTACCACGGTATAGGTTGAATATGTAATTTTAGATGAAGAGGAAGATTCCTTCACATTTACTACCCGATCTTTTCTTCCATTTGTCACCTATCCTGAGGTTTTACCCGCATCTTACTCCACGGGGAGTGAAGATAAAAATTTTAAACCGGGTATTTTTGATAATGATGTTTTTAAGGTAAGAGTTCAAAAAAAAAAATAAAAAAGAGTTAGCTCATCTAAAGCTCTTGTGATCTTGATGTTTTTTGACCCCACCACACCCTCCCTTATGGACTTTCATGTTACCAAAGCATTTTTCGGGTTCACATTTTTCTATCTGAAAATCTTTTCTAAAAAGTTGATTGTGAACCCGGAATCAAAAATGCTTTGGTATATCTTTCATCTCTAGTTTGGGGAGGTTTCAACCTATTAGATTTTCTTCACCATTGCTATTACCCACCATGATGACCTAGTTTGGGGAAATGAGTCAAGCGAAAGGGACTCTATAATAAACAAGCACTTCGTGGGAGGCACCCCATGCTTATCCTTTTTTTCTTCTCATTTATCTTCTATTTCTTTGCTTCCCCAAGACAATTTAATTCCGGGGGCGAGTATAGCTTGTACGCGGTTAACAAAACTAAGCCGTTCTTGAGTTTTTTTTTGAGCTAACAATGTAAAAAAAGAGAGGAAGCTTGTTCTTTTCGATTCTTGTTGGTTGTTTGTGATTTTTGTCTAGGTTTTCCGGATTTTGGAAGCTTCATGGTTCAAAAAAATTGTGGAAGGACAAAGCAATTCCTACAATTTCCATCGATGGTCTCCAATCTTCTCTTCATAATTTGGGAAATCTCTTATCCTTGTTCTTTATCGAACTAACATCTATTCTATTTGGGCAAGTCATAGATTTATGTTAAAGATTTCCTTTTGACCCTTATTTTAAAACTTTGGGGAACAATGTTTCATTTAGTTAGTTTAGGGAAGGATATCTTTCGATATTGACTTGCATATCACGAACCTTGTTTGAATCTTTTTGATGAATTGCCTTTTATGAAAAAGTGAGAAATTTTAAATTTTTGCTTAACAAAAAAAAAAAAAAAAAAAAAAAAAAAAAAAAAAAAAAAAAAAAAAAAAGAAAAGCTCAAAAGAAGCTTAGTTTGAAGAAAAAAACCTCTTTTGGTAGGTCCGTTGGTGAGAATTAGGAGTTAATTTTGTCTTGACCGGGTGAAATGCTCCCTAGCGATTTCTTTACCTACCTTTTGTGGGCAAAGCTTTCACAAATCCTATTGCTTTGGATTTTAAAATGTGAAGAACAAGAAATGATGTAGTTAAATATAAGTGTATTTGTTTAAGCAAGGTTTATTTGGAAAACCTAAAGCTTATATGAATGATTTGTGTCTTTTTACTCCCACAAGCTCTTAACACACTTAATCATACGTGCTCTCCTTTTTAATTTAGCTAAAGGAACCAATGTCTTTAGAAAAAGTCTTACATTTTGAATAAAGAATTTTTTTAATAGTAAGTAAGATTTTTGGTTTCAAATTTTTATAGTTGATTTTCTAAAATGGAAATTTTCCATTCATCAAAGATAATTATAAAAAGAAGCCAATGAAGCATTTCTAATGCAAAAGCATTATTTTTCGTGCCAATGAAGCATTCGCAAAAAAAGGAATAATAAAAGCTTTTATATAGTTTTAGATCGTTGGCGTATCCATGTTTGAGAGAGACTCGGATGAGGGTCGCAAACTAAGGATTAAAAACTATGTACGTGGAATCAAGTTTCGAAGGCATTCATCACTAGGGAGGCGGCCTAGGTGATGATTGAAAACTAAGGGACTTTGGATTATAGGCTTTGTAGGAAAATAAAAAAAAAAAAAAAATAGGTGTTGTCGAATTTTTTTTTGTCTCTTTTTTGCGATAACCCACAAAGTACAGCAGCGGAGTGGGGGTTCGAATAAGAAACGGTTGTTGTTGCGATTTCCTATTTGGGAGAAAGCCCAAGTGGGGTTCGAACTAAGAACAAACATTCTATTGCCAAAGAAAATAATTATAGTACATGAAAATAAAAAGATATGGTTAAAAATTTCATTTTTCAAATCAATTGATAGGTTTGTTTGCTAATTCTTTTAGCTTTGAGTCGAGGTTTATCTATGTTATTAACATTTGCAGCTCACAAGGGCTTATTTCTAAAGTTAGATGAATTTCACTATGAAGATAAATTGATCTATGGTTGAGTTAAAAAGAGTGCTCACATCTTAATCATTATTTATTCCTGTGGGAGTGATAAAGTTCAAAGTTGTAAGTATAAGAAGCTTAATCAGTTGGACTTATATGACCAATGATCTGGTTTATTAGCTTTGTTTAGTCTAGTGAAAAGTCCAAGGATGATAATTTTCCTCCTTTTGTGGCTCTATAATCGGGAGTTAGCCTTATTTCACAGAGCCTAAAAGTTGCAAAGTTGCAATGATTGCCATTAATGTGTTTTAAGGGATTAAATGTTGATAAAAGTGAAAGTTGTTTAAAAAAGGTGATTCTTAAAGATGAAAGCAAGGGCATTTTGGAAACTTACTAGTTTACAAAGTGTACACTTGATAACATTGCGTGAGGACACGGCAATCCTTTAGTTTGGGGAATTTTGATAATTGCCTAATTGTATATGAAAATTACCCGGGATTTTGCCAGATAAAAGCCAAGAAAATGCCAAAGAATAAGAAAAAGTGTGTGCTTTTGTGGTCTAATTGTGGTGGAAAGGAAAGCAAAAACAGTCAAAAACCGACAAGGAAACGGAAAAGACAAGACAAGAGTGAAGACGGGAAACCAATGATCAAAGCTGGATCAGTCTAATTCAAGGAATAAAGACCCAGCTAAAAGTCAAAGCTCAAAATTGAAAGTCCAAGGACTAATAGTGTCAAGTTTCAAAGTTTCAAAAGCTCATTTGAAGTTATAAAGTTCAAGGGACTTAATTTGTAAAAGATGGAAAGATTGTTTGTGAAGTGGAAAATGAAGAAAGAAACTACAAGGGCCAAAGCTGTCATCTCCAATCTTGTTTTTACACTACAAAAGAGAAATGAAACGCAGGGACTTAAGTTGCAATACCTTCAAACTTTCAAACATACATCGCGGGTTAAAACTTCTCCCTAACTACCCATAACAGAATTTCCCGCCCTTTTTGCCCAATAAACCCAATCTGCCAAATCCCCCTTCCCCCGCTCCTTTACATCTAAACACTTCGTATATTTCCCTCTTACACATCATTTCGTCCACATGTCAATCCCTTATTGGTTCTAACACCTCATCACTACAATCAAACGGCTACAAATCAATGAAATATGATCAAGGGCTGAGATTAAGTGGAAGATTCGAGAATTCCACTCCTCTTCTCTTCAATTCTCTATAAATAGGATGCTTAGGGTTCATTTTTAGGAAGTTAGTTAGTAGTTTTTATTTTCAGTTTTTATTTTTCTTATTTTTCAAGCATTTTCTTTAAGTTTTTTTTAAATTCAGCTTTCATCACTTGTACTCTTTTTCTTTCAGCTTGTACCTTACGAATTTGAGCAATATAATTCAGTTTTCAAGTTTCTTCATACTTTGATTTCCATTTTAAGCTGTTTTACTTCATTAAGCTCTCAATAAGCTCTTTTGAGCTTATTCATGTTCATAAGCTCAAATTCATTTAAAATTCTGTTTTAATCATTCATTTACTCTTTATAATCATTTTACATCAAACATGATTAGTTGAGTTCAGTTTGATCAAACATTGGAAGCTATTTGGAGAAATAAGCTCAAAATCAGCTTATTGAGCTTGGTTTAGAGGCTTTGGAAGCCAATAGGTTCATGTTGTTTAAGCCACTCACTCAGATAGAGTGGCTTGTGACTGAGACTACAAAAATTCAGGTTTCACTTTCTCAATTTCATCTTAGCTTATTCACAGCTTAATTCAAGCAGCTTATTCCTTAGATTTCCTTGAGCTTAATCCTGTCTAGTATTGTTTAGGTAGTTTAAATATGCAAATGATTTAGAATTTGGTAGCTAGAATCTGTTAATGTCTCATGATTAGAAATTCTGTCAAATTGTAATGTAAGTAGCTAAGAGAGAAAGTAGCTTATTGCTTCTAATAAGCTGTAGGTTTTAATGATTCAATAGCTTAAGTAGGTGAGTTTTAGAGTATGTAGATATAAGGTTTTACCAGCTTTAGTGTTAAAATAGTTTTAAGTGCAAGATTAGTTTTGACAGTTTATATAAAGGTGTGTTTGGATTAGGATGCATTTGACTCTTAAAGTCAAAAGCATTCTGTCAAAATTCTTTAAATAGCTGAGTGTAGTCAAATAATAAGGTTTTACATAGGATTTAGAGTTTTTAGATTTAAGAGCTTCTAAACCTTTTAGTGATCAATTTAGGAAAAAAATAGGTTTAGATACAAGTAGTGAGTGAGTATATGAGTTTTAGGATGAGAGGATTGACCTGAATTTTAGCACTTTGCCAAACTGCATCAGCAAACAGCAATTCAAACTGTTGTTGCTATAAACTTTTCTAGTTTCCTTTGAATCCTCATTTTTAGTTGCAATATTGAAATACCTTTTACCTAGGTTAGTTCAAGATAAAAAAGCAGCTTTAGCTTTTTAGAAAAAGCTCTAAACAGTTTTAAACTAGAACTTGCATTGCTTCAGTTAAATTTTCTTGATAAATTTGTTAAGTACTGAGTTAATTTTTGTTTAAATTCCTTTAGTACACACTTTAAGCTTCACATAGCAACTTTTAGTTTTAAATTTCATCCAATAATAAGCTAGGAATAAGCTAAAACGCAAAAAGCTAGTTAAAACACCACTTTCTGTAACAGTTAGAAAATTGCTTATTTTTAGCTTATCTAGTTGTCAAAAGTGTAAAGTGATTTTATTAAAGTTGATTAGAATAAGCTAGTCTATAAGTTTGTAGTTTTAAGTTTTTGCTGAATCTCACTTTTTGATAAGCCAAAAATAAGCTAGAATCGTAGGGTCTGTTTTGTAATTTTCCCAAAGTTTGAGGGCACCCGTTTACACTGAATGCGAAATTTTTCCGATAGTTCGCAGTACCCTTTACTTTCCTTTCTTTTATTTTCTACCCTGTCTTTTTAGTATAAATAAAATAGTTTTAATATTTTAGAAATTAGTTTTATTAAATTAGGGTTTAGTTTTAATTTTTGCAATTAGTGTTCAATTAGGGCATAAAATTTGGGGCTTTTTGTTTCATTACATTTCTGCACCATTTTAGCACTTTAAAATCATTTTTCTTTATTTTTCTCATTTGATTTGTATTTTCTAGGAATTAAAATAGAATTAAGTGAATTACTTTTTCTTTAGAAAATCATAAACCTAGAAAAAAGTGAAAAAATTAAATTCTTTTTGAGATAATTTTCTTTTTAAATCTAGTATTTTTGAAAAATAAAAACAAAATTTTAGTAATAATTTTTAGAAAAAGTTTATTTTTGATTAATTCATTAAACTTTAGAAATTCATAAAAAATTCAAAAATAGTTAAAAAATTTCAATTCTTTTTGCTAAAATTTTCTTTTTAAATTTGTGATTTTTAAATATAAAATTTGTTAAAAGTTGTGCCTTATATTTTAAATTTCAATTTTAGCTCGCGTTTTTACGATTCGTCGAATCTTAAAATTTCGCGTAGTTAAATTGTTGTTTTAATTCGTGGCTATTATATTTTGTAAGTGTAATAATAGTTCTATAAATACTTTATCATTCTTAAACTCGAATTCCAAATAGTCCAAATTCTCATTCACGAATCTTCGTTGGCGACAAGACCCGAGTCTAGTATAATACTTCACGGATAAAAATATACAAATTGAGTTTTCTTTGTGAGGTTTTTAACCTTGTATTTCTCTTGATGAGAAGTATTTTGGATAGTATTTTCACGGGATTTAATTACTTTAAGTATATAAATTCTGTTGGCGTCCCGCTGCACCCTACCCGAACAATGCACCTTCTCCAAGCACTCACGATAATCTTCGATTCATTCTCCAAGTTTACAAACAAGGTGTTACCAGATGAATCCTCTTTCATGGTTGTAATCTCCTTTCCTCCTACTTTCAAAGATCCCTTCGGTAAACGTGTTTTGCTTCGGCAACTTGTTCCTGAAGCATCATAATCCTGGGGATGTTAGATCACCAGGAATCAAAACTTATGTCAAACTAACACATAATCATCTCGGGAAATAGAGCAAGGATCTCCCACTTGATAATGTCATTGGTAATCTCTCTAGACCGGTATCCACCAGAAAATAACTTGCAACCGATGCCTTATGGTGCTTGTATAACTCTGTACTGTCAAAAGTCGAACCAAAGAACTTTAAATTAGCTATTTCTGAAAATTGTTGGTTTCAAGCCATGCAAGATGAGATTCACGAATTTGACCGACCTCAAGTATGGGAATTAGTACCTTAACCAGACTGTGTCATGATTATAGTTCTCAAGTGGATTTACAAAGTTAAGCTTGATGAGTACGGTGATGTTCTTAAAAACAAGGCAAGGTTGGTGGCAAAGGGATATCGACAAGAGGAGGGAATTAACTTCGAGGAATCCTTTGCACCCGTTGCACACATCGAGGCTATAAGAATCTTCATCGCTAATGCCGCCAGCAAAAACATGACCATCTATCAAATGGATGTCAAGACGGCATTCCTTAATGGCAAGTTGAAGGAAGAAGTCTATGTTTGTCAACCAGAGGGTTTTGTTGATCCAGACCATCCGACTTATGTGTATCGTCTGAAGAAGGCTCTGTATGGTTTAAAGCAGGCTCCTCGGGCGTGGTATGACACCTTGTCATGGTTTCTTCTAGACAACAAGTTTTCCAAGGGTGCAGTTGACCCGACATTATTCACTCGGAAAACAGGCAAACATATTCTTCTTGTTCAAATATATGTAGATGATATCATATTTGCCTCGACCGACCCTAAAGCATGTGACATATTTTCCAATGAGATGAGTTCTAAATTCCAAATGTCAATGATGGGACAAATGTCTTTTTTCCTAGGATTACAAGTTTCTCAAAATCCCGGAGGCATTTTTATTAATCAATCAAAATTTGCTCTAGAAATCTTAAAGAAATTTGGGATGGATTCGTGTGACCCTGTTGATACACCCATGGTGGATCGACTTAAACTGGATGAGGACCCCTTAGGTATTCCAGTTGACCAGACTTGATTTCGTAGTATGGTCGGCTCCCTAATGTATCTCTCTGCCAACAGACCTGACCTTGTATTTGTTGTATGCATGTGTGCTAGGTATCAGCTTCGCCTACCAAAAAGCACCTTGAAGCACTTAAACGGTTCTTTTGGTATCTCAGAGGAACCATTAATTGGGGCCTTTAGTGTCCAAAAGACACCGCTATGACACTAACGGCCTATGCAGATGCAGACCATGCAGGTTGTCAGGACACACGAAGAAGTACGCCAGGAAGTGCTCAGTTCCTTAGAGATAAATTAGTCAGCTGGTCATAAAAGAAACAGAAGAGTACTGCGATCTTAACTACAGAGGAAGAATAAATTTCCATGTCTGGATGTTGTGCTCAGATACTTTGGATGAGATCACAGCTCACAGACTACGGTTTTTCTTTCAACAAGATTCCCCTATATTGTGATAACCATAGTGCCATTGCTCTCTGATGCAATAATGTCCAGCACTCCAAGTCCAAACACATTGACACCCATCACCATTTCGTTTAAGAGCAGGTTGAAAAAGGCGTGGTTGAACTGTACTTTGTGTCGACGAATTATCAGCTTGCAGACATATTCACCAAGGCATTACCAAGGGAGCGGTTCGAATTTCTTCTCCCACGACTTGGTATGAAGGGTATGTCTCCGGAAACCCTTAAACGTCTTCAAGAAGGTGCAGAGGAGTAGAGGATGGTCTTCTCATATCCTATGTATATTTGTATATATTGAAACTCAAAAATAAAATACAAAAATATAAAACCTACAAAAACCATAAAAATCAAAAAATAGAAAATCCAAAAATATTTTTCCAGACATGTCTTTTGTAAATCGATAACATTTACGGTCCTAGAATTGTCATTCAATAATAACACGGGTATTTAAATGAAGTTCAAGCGGAAGTTCAAACTATTTTAAAACATGTCTCAATGGCTTGTAGTTATTTCAGACTGCAACCCGTTCTTCAAAATGAGGAAAGCATGTCGCCAAAAAGACAATTGTTTCTATCAACGGGTAATTAATTTTACCCGGACACGGATTACTTCATATTCGTCCATCCAAGGATTAATGTACGTTTCAGTGCATTCTTTCTTATCCAGAAGAGAAGTCTTCCTTTGTGGTGTATATATTGTATCTTGTACATTATAGAGTAGTGGTGTATCTTTAGGTGTTAAGTGTCAATGTATAACTTTTTTATGAGTTTTCATTAAACTCAAAATCATTCAAATTTATTATACCTGACACTTACATATAACCTCATAGTTTGAGGGGGAGCATTAATATGTTCCCTAATTGGCTTGTGCATAATCGGCTTATGTTTCTCCCAAATTTTACTAATATATTTAAATCAATTATGGACTCATGTGTATTCTCCTCCCTCCTTGTGCTAAAAGTTTTTGATCAATCGATGCACATGTTAAGGGGGAGCATTTCTGAAAAGTCAAAAACAATCAAGGTACTAAAAGCTTTGATATTTATATCACAAGTACCTGATTGAATTTTTTAGTTGGTTTTATGGCAAGACGAATAATACCAAAAGACTAACCATGTATTTAAATTTACCAGAGTTATAAGGCTGGTAAGGTTAGGTATTCACTCCCATGATCCTGCCAGAACAGGAGGGATCTACCCAGGGACAATTTACTAGTTAGTGTAGAAGTCCTTAGGTATGATAAAAAGGAGTAAAAGTGAGAATAAGAGAAGAGTGTCGACTGAGATGGAGCTAGTAATGGATCAAACCCAACAAGGTTCTAGTCATGAAGTCTCAGTAAGCACTGAAGGGGTTGAAGAATTAAAAAGAAATGTACGGATAAAGGGTGAAAATAAAAAAGCCCTCTATACACCTAGGCAGAAACCAGGTCAATTTATCTGCTGTCAGAATCACAATGATGATTGCTGGCATTGAAGAAAGTCCTCATGGACCCAGTGATGCATTGCACAACCCTCTCTAGCCACTCATACTGTGAAAACAAGGATAATCTTAAGAGTCCTACGCATTATCTTTGTGATATTGCCAGAACATTCGAGTGATACGAAAGTATTCACAGTGAAGATGGAAATCCTGCTAGAGCCAACATCAAACAAACTCTAGGTAGGTGACTTGTGAGATCCTTAATGGATCAAACTTGTGACACTGGGCATCGATTCGGTCTAGATTATGAACTGAGTGAGAATGAATTTTGATAAAAGCTTAAAGCTCTCGATGTGTTACAAAAACGCTTTTGCAAGTGTCATGTTGATTGATTTTTAAATCAATTTTCTCTTCAATCAATGAGACTTTCTCTTACTGATTCACTCATATAGTGTTGTCTGCTTTGAGACGCTCCGATATTGAGATCCAGTTGAGTATGATGATTCTAACATTTATGTGTTAGAAAGATTCAATACGGAAAGAATGAAAACTGTCAAGATTCTTCTTAAATTTAATCTAACGTGATCACGAGGTTCGATCCTCATGGATTCGAAGGTTACTCCAACCATCTGGGCTAATGTTCCAAAGCCATATTCGTTCCCCAGCTTTAGTGCTAACTGTTTTGTTTCAGGTACTTATAAAGATGGTGATGGGATTCCTGGTTCCTAGCTGCTGGTTTCAAGAAAAGTCAAGTTCATAACCGCATGCTCATACATAACCTTTATAATCAAAGACATCAATGAAAGCTTATGCATACGTGTCAAAGCTTCTGCAACTCTGATATCAAAGTCCTCTTGAAGTAATCAAGTATGTATGTTAAAGAATCTTCAAGAACGACGAATAATCAAGCTTTTAAGATTGTAACAAGTATGAGCATGTCGGTCCAGATGTCACAAGCATAAGACGGTGAAAGTCCACAAGTTGATGATCAAGAGATTAGATTTGGCTGATGATCTCAAAAGAAGCTCAAGATTACATATCAAGATCAAACCCAAGTCACATGTCAAAGACCACTACATAAATGTACAAGATATCTCATGACGAATCAAAGACTATGAGCTGAACACAAGATTGCTGAGCTTCAGATTAGTATTTTCTGGGGTGACGTCCCTTAGGGGGAGATTGTTAGATATTAGAAAAAATACATCGGCCACCCCGTGTATTTATGGTTTAATCTAGCTCGTTGTTAATAGTTATTCGTATGACAAACGGTATTGGGTCGGGTATTAAACCCATCGTGTAAAAACCCACCACCTATGCATGTATATAAGCCTCTCCCTTGCCAAGAGAGAGGGAGTTAGTCATTTCTAGTAATATCATTTCACACATATTATTAGTAAAATCTATCAGGACAGGTTTATATGGTAAACACCGGTCTGTAAAAAAGAATTATCCAGACCCGTTGCAAACATAAACACACGTTTGTATTTGCTTTGCTTACAAAGACCTTTTCCTAATCTAACACCGGTCTATCATATATGTATGGCGGGACTTGAAAACTTAAATTTTCATCTCAAATTTTCATTCCCTCTTAACACAACGAAACCCTAATAAATCCCAAACCCTCTTCTCCAAAATTCTCCAGCCACCAAACCACCTCCACCACAAATCGCCATCATTAAACCACCAAATCTAACTGTGACCCTCATCTACGACTGAACCGTAACCCCATCTCAACACCTTTGGCCACTCCACGTCACCATCTCATCTCGTCTTCTTCTTGGAGAACACACACATCCGCCGCAACCTTCCTCTCGAAAGTAGTTTTATTGATTGGTTTTGGCGAAAAAGAACTTAGGTTAGACTAGATACTATGGCGGTCTTATGGTTGAGTCTATAGTCAAGTCTATGGTACATATTCGAAAATATAAGTTGCTGATTGAAAATGTAAATGAGGTTTTAGGACACTTAAAAATGTTTTCAATAGTCGAGAATGTATTTTTTTGGATAGGTCGTTTCGCATAGATAGATTTCCATATATTAACAACTAAAAACGGATTTAAAACGGCCAAGTTATGGCGAAATAAATTTTGAAACACTTTTCGGAAAAATAAATAATGTAGTTGCTGTTTGGATTATTAAATAAGGTTTTCGGACACTTTCGGATTGATTTGAGCTTTTTAAACATTGGCGAAACATATAGAAACATTAGTATATTAAGCGGGAACACTAGAAACGTCATGAACATTATTATGCGATGTCGAGGATTATAAAATCATTAGGTTTCTAAATATATTAACTTTTAGTAAACATTATCGAGATAGACATAAGAGATAGATGTTTAGGTTTCGTAAGTGCGTTTTTGGAGATATATACTTAACAAATATAGGAGACGGTATTAACGTCTTAGAACTAAAATCATTCCTAAAATAGAAACTTACTAAAAATGGCAATTTTCGGTTAAACGACGAAACATAACGAGAAACTCTATAATATTGTTTAGCCACGTTTTGTTAAACAAACTAAAGCACAAACACATGGATATTGTCTTTTTCGCTTATGAGCATTTCGTACGAGTTTTGTGTATCTTTCGTTTTCCTAAGACGCGTCATTTATTTAGGTCGCCGCGTGTAGGATCTCTCGGCTTAATTACTTCTTCGTTGATTATCGATTCACCATTTGCTTAAGGTGAGTTCATAGCCCCACATTTTTACCGATTTACAAATTCTTTATACTTTGGGGTGAGAAGCATCGTTTACTTTCTAAATTAGACACAAGTACTTTATGTGAGTCTTATAAGTTTATGTGTTGCTTAAGTTTTGCTTACAAACCACTATTGCCCGAACTATCATGAACCGTTAATTACCTATGACTGACTTGGTTGGTCAAGTGAGCGCGAATGAATAGATAGATCTATTGGGACTAATTATCCCTATCTGGTTTGGTTCCACTTAACTAAGAATAAACGGATATATTTTATGTCGATTTACGTTTTGGTAGTCTTTGGTTTGGGACACCAGTTAGGGCAGGCTTTATATTTGGGATGAGACGATATGCCACTTTTTGTTACTATTAACTTCGGTTTCATAAGCTTAGTGCAACAGTAAATACTTTTTATGTGATATTGTATCTGTTATAGTAGTCACAAACGTTTTGAAATCTTGTGGTCCACCCTTACAACAACTTAAACCTATGGATTCACCAACATTATGTTGACGTTTTAACGTGTTTTCTCAGGTGCTTAGCTTGGATTATTACAAGATGCTAGTTGGAGTCTATGTGCTATGTGACTTCACCCATTTCAAGACCTATCTTTATTATATACTCGTTGTCATCTGTCAAACTTTATTATGCTTCCGCTACTTTTAAATTTCATATGAACGGTTTGTAAAAACTTATTTAATTTTAATATGATAACGAGTACAACTTTTTAAACGTCCATGATTAGTGGTTGTTCTTTATTGCTTTGTGTTCAGAATATTATGAAGTCACGCCCTCGGACACATTTTCCGTCCACACCCCGTTTGGGGGTGTGACATCGATAACATTTACGTACCTAGAAATGTCGATTAACATTAAATTAGGTCTGGTCTATAACCAGTATGTGATCCTATGTATTTCTACTTGCTTACATATATAATTACTATCGATAAGTATACGGGTATTAATTATAATACTTTCCCTAATTATATTACGTATAATTTTGCCATGACTATACCTTACATCTATATTTTTCCTGCTTTGCACGCATTGGGCATTTTTTTATTTTTTATTTTTTTTGGCATGGTTTCATATAAAGGGGATTTATATAAACTTTTGCTTGTGCAGGTTATGGCAGCTTCAGCTATTGTTATTTCTTCAGATTCTTCTGACGAGAGTGTGGGATCACCGCCCTCTCGAATTATTCTTTTTGGTTCTATTCATACTGTTATCCTTGTGATTCCAGTGAGTTCTTTAGAGACTCCTGTTGTTTCATCTGTCACTACACATATTGGGTTACATGATCTGATTCCATATTCAGATTCAGATTCAGAATTCACATGTGATATGGCTTCACCAGAGTATATTTCCCCGCTACCAGTTACTTCTCTATTTTTATGCATTGATTCTTCAGAGACTTCTGATCCTTCTGATGGACTACCATCTCAGGACCCTTATGTTATTGTCGTTGCTCGTTGGAAAAGCAAGGTAGCATCGCGTCTATCATTATTGTTTGAGTTTCCTATTGCTCCTATTACTGCCCTGCCAAGGATTCATCGATGACCAGCGATTCTTATCCGACCCGGGGAGGTTATTCCTTTTGGTAGATCTTACCACACCCATCCTAATAGGCCGCGTAAGTTGTTGACTTCGAGGAAGAGAGTATGGTCCTATACAGCTCGTAGACTCTCATGGAGGCATGTATCACCTCGTGTCTTCGAGACCAACGCTCATCTTATTTCTAATTCATTTAGGATTCATCACCAGTTCATTACTCGTAAGTTTGATACACCATGTCAGGCTTATTAGGGGACCATCGATTATAGATGCATCACCTAGATTTATTTATCCCCCGTTAGAGCACCGCAACATAGTGAGGCATTTCTTCAATGGAGAGCTGGTCTTTGTCAACATGTTTTTCCACTAACTTACATCCAGGTTCATCATTGGGAGATTCATCATCCGAGAGATCATTGTATTTGTTTGCACATTCTGCTGGACCATCTTGCATGAGATGTAGGACCCCTGCTGATTTAGTACCATCATCTACAATAGTTTTAGGATCATTAGCTCCTACCCATGATGATCTCTTACTACCTCGCAAGAGGTTCAGAGATTCATACTCATCCGAGGCTAGCATGGAGGAGGATACTGAGCTTGGTATTGCAGAGGCTGAGGTTGGCATGGAGTTAGGTATTGGTGATGAGATTGATAGTGGAGATCATGTTGAGATTGACCCTAGGGATGTTAGGGAGGACACAGAGGAGTTTGAGGCAGAGACCAGTGCTGGAGACACGATAGAGTTGGGTATTGACCCAGTGTCAACACCGATAGTTGATGAGGAGATTGTCAAGCCGGCTGGAGAGGATTCTTCTGGTTCGTCTGGCACTAGAGATTGCATTGTTAGGTCATTTAAGGATATGCCGATTGACTTGGATGATGTTGTGCGTGGCATTTACCATCACATGTCTAATGTTCGTATTAATAGGATCGTTGAGATCGAGACTGTTCAGAGGCAGTTAGAGGCCGATCAGTTGATAGCTAGTGGAGAAAGAACTAGTATGGTTGAGAGGATTGAGAGTTTGAGGTTGGAGAACCTCAAGGTTCGAGCTTTATGGGGTATTGAGAGAGATCAAGTGGACAGTCTTCATCTACAATGCCCCCCCCCCCCCCCCCCCCCCCCCCCCCCCCCCCCCCCCCCCCCCCCCCCCCCATATCCCATTTTAGGAGTTCCGTCAGATCTGTAGGGATCGTGATGAGGTTAGGAGGAGGTTTAGGATATTGGAGTCGTTTGTTGAGAGGCATTTGGGATTTCGACCGTAGTATGATAGTGATATGGTTGAGTAGGACATTAGACTGATGATAGGTCTAGATGCTAGTAGTAGTAGTATGGTAAATCAAGTACCCCGTCATGGGTTGATGTACTAAATCCGATTATGATATATATGAAATCCTATTTTATTATTTTATCATGTGTTCATATTTGATACACTAGTACAAAAAGTGGTATAGGTTACTCCAAAAATGTGTGATGATATACATATCGTCACACACGTTTTTTTAGGTATGTGTCACGAAAGGTCGCGCCACCGTAGGCTACATACGGTGATGTTTTTGAGTTAGTGGGCATTTGCATCGAAAAAGAGTGACCAAACCCTGAATATGTGTGACAAATTAAGCACAAGTTTTGTTGGATTAATCAATATTAGTGACCGTAAACAGTGTATAGTCACACGAATAGTTTTTGAGAGTAACTATTGTTCGTCTTTTTGTCACATAAATATCTAATATATGTGACATTTTAGATGATTAAAACAAGTAAT
>BQNB010118276.1:0-12446 GCA_026074375.1 Tanacetum coccineum | reverse complement strand
GAACATTTTGGGAATTTAAGCCAATTAAAACATTTGTAGAGGACTCATTAACTTAAAATCTGGGAGTTGAGTGAACATGTGACGATAAGTAGCGAAGGAGATACGGCCTATTTACCGAAGGGTAAAGTTTCTGTCTTTTGAAAGCATGTATTGAAGTGAATCATTTGAGTTGTAGCGTTTAATTAGTAATAAAGTGAGTCGATTGGCTTGCATATTTGGAAACTAGATTCAATGTAGATAAATTTTAGAGTCTGAAAACCAGCAATGAATTTCATTATAGAACAACGAGGGATGATATGGCACACCAAACAAACTCGAAGAAGACCCTCTGAAATATGAGAGCAGCAGGTCTGAACATCTAAATGTGAATAAATCGACATCTAAAAAAACACTTGATCTATACTGAAACAATCGAGATCTGATATATTGAAATAATGGTTATAATTATTTGCGTTTGAGTGGAGTTTAAAAAAAAAAAGAAAAAAAACAAATAAAAAAACGGATATAGAAACGGATTTAATATGAATGAGATACTCTCAATTTAAGTTAGGTTTATGACTAATTAAAACTAGTTTTTAGTTTACTTTTGGTTAAAGTGTTGAAAAATCGTTTTTTTTTTTTTTTTTATCTTCCTTAAACTTTTAAAAACATATATAATTTTATAAAACAAAAACCTTCAACTCACACTGAGTAACTACCTCACTATAACTAAACGGAGTATATATGAGTGGCAATCTGGCCAAAATCAATCGTCATTGGGTGTAAATTTCAATATTCATATGTAAGAAGGCATTGAAAAAATAAAATATAAGCAGAATTTTACATACTGAAAAACTAAAAAAGCAACTCTAATGTATTTATTAGGAATATATGGTGCGGAATTAAAGGGTTTCGTAGCAATTAAATTACTTTTCTATTCATTTTCCAAATGTGCATGACATTGTTCTTTATTCCTTTATTTCATTTTTCTTTTTTTTCCTCCTTTTTTTCCCGATATTATCATTTTTTTGCTTTGAGGTAAGTTTTATAGCCTCATCAACGTTAATTACAACCACACTTCGTTTACTTTCATATACTTTATAATAAACTTTTTTTGGGGTGAGAATATACTATGCGGCAAGGGAATTACAAATGGAGAATGGAGGGTACGTTTATATAATAAAAATAAATAAATAATAAAACTGACTGATTTTAAAACCGTTGATTACATACTCCATTCAAAAACTTGTTTTTCCAAACTCAGTCTTAATAATAAATCCTCGGGAGTGAGATTTATTACAATGCTTGTTGCTCGTCGTTTTTTATCAAAAAAAAATACAAAAGGTCACAAAGTACAAACAATAAATGCAAAAGATACACTTTTTCAATGTGGTAACAATAATTTACTTACTTATACTTCGCGTAGACTAATAGCGATATACCCACTAACACTAAAACAAACCCCCACCCACCAAGAAGCAAGAAGGCCCACAATCGTGAACAGTTAATTACAATCGAGTAAAGGCCGAGTGTTATAAATAGATTCTATTTTTAGTGATTGACAAAGAACCTGATGAAAAAATCAACCCTTATATAGATGAATTAGTAACTCGTGCAAAAAAAAAAATACACTTAGTTTTTTGTGAATGAAGAAAAAACCACAACGGATTAAACTAATACAACTACACGGGTAACGGGCGGGGAACGGTATACCATGCAATACCATGTCGGTATTGTGAGATGTTATAAAAAAAAATACGGGTTTGACAGTTTCATAACTATCGCGAGGAGCATTTCACTTTCACTGGCATTAAATTTTATAATTACATACATGGTCCTAATACATCCATAGAAAATAATATAAAAATAAAAAATAAAAAAAGCGTCAGTTTTTCATGAACTTTAGGGCATTCGTAATTATACCATTTTGTGATATTATAATTATGTAGTTACATAGCTATTAATAAAACTCACTTTGAAATCTTGTGATGCTCCACATTACTTTTTAATTTATATTATTGAGCGTCACTTATTGCTAAAAAACACTTTTTTGATACCAAAAACAATGATAACCTGCACAAAAAGTGAAGCAATTAGATTCACTAAAACATTTACATGATACTTTACGTGAATGAAAACATTAGACAATACACTCAATAAAGATTCAAACATTATTACTTACAAAAAACTAATGACAACTAAACTAACTTATAAAAAAAATATGAATTTGCAACTTATATAAGTAATAAAACTTTAAAAAAACATACATATTCTTTATATTTCTTTAAGGTGAATAGGATAAGGATGTTTATGACATAAGCTGATATGCATTGGAGAAATTGGGATTTGGAGTATAGTCCAAACCAAAACATTTAACAAGGAATTGAACATTCAAAAATTATAAGAATAATATTAGGGATTTTTTCAAATTCTAACTTATACATTCAATGATCAATCTCGTCTGCTGTTGTATTTTAAGTTATAACTAACTTACTTGACTTATTCAAGGCTTTATACATTATGATTGCAACTTTGAGACAAATAAATGTTATAATAAGTTTCCATTTTAAAAAATTAAAACACAATTCAACGAGATTAAAACTTTTTAATTTATAAAAAACTTTGACTTTCAATAACTCAATTATTAGTGGATACACAGTAATCTCCATCAATATCTTGTGGCATATATACAATGAAAGTAACACTCCCCTGTTCAAGAATTTAGTTATAATTATGTTAAAAATATAAAATTGTTATTTATATAATTCAATTTTATAAAATATTTTGATTTTGATGTTTGAGGCGTTTCGTAATACCCAACTACACGAACCAGAAAGAGGGGGGGGGGGACCCCCCCCACCCCCCCCCTCCCCCCCCCCCAACTCGCCCCCCTTCCGCCTCTCCCCCCCTCAAAAAACAACAAAACCCCACCCCATGCCCAACCCCCCCCCCCCTTCACGTCCCCCCTAATTCCCCGCTTGTTTTTTTCTATTTATTATAAAGGCCACCTAAAAAGTAACTGTAATTGTGCACCCCACACACCAAAACACACAACACCAACTCCTAAACCCCCCGCACACACCTAAAACAACACACGAACGCCCACCAACAAAAAACAATATACCTAAACTACATAAAAAAAAAAACCCCCAATCTACATCATCGACCCCAAAAAAGTGACAATATAAATAACATAAAAATACAAAAAAATATAGAAATATATAAGATAATAAAAATATCACATAAAATAAAATCACCAATAAAAGCAAAAAAATAAATAAATAATATAAAAATAAAAAAACCTCCATATCAAAATAATATAAAAAATAAAATAACCCCAAACCTAAAAATAAAAAAAAAGTATACACGCCCCTTAAAAAAACAATTCAAATACTACAAAAAACAAAGAAATAACCCCCCACGATAAAATCCCTAGATATAGATCCGCCTACCGCCCCCAAGACTACCAATTTGAATGGAAAAATTTAATACAAAAAATTAATAATATAATATAAATCCACCCTTCCAACCCCTCCACTCCTATCACCCCACCCCTTTTCTATAATCTGACCTCCCCCCGCAAGACCTAATAAATAATAAATAAAAAAAAATTATTATAATTATTCCCAGCCACCCCATCTTTAGGCCCGCCCCCCCCCCCCGCCCCCATGTATGACCCCAGATGTAGTACTAAATTACAGGTTTTCTAAATAAAACCCCAAAAAGAAGAATTAATAATATAAATCAAGATTAAAAAAATTATAACGAGAAAAATAAAAGAAAAAAAATAAAAGTAAAGGACAGGTAGACTGATAAATTATCCTTAAAGAAATATTGAAATAATGTATAAATACACTATCCTATAAACAATATGATACTAAGAATAATAAATTATTTTCAAAAGTTTACAATTTTTAACATCCCAATTCGCCTGCCCCCATAATAAAAACATAAAAGAAACAAATACACTATAACCAACCATAAACTTTAGCTTCTAAATAAATGTATAATACAAAGACCCAGATTTGAGTCGTTTAAATAGAGTACAGGTAATAACATAAAACAAACCACCTGACAATATTTTATGTTTATTTGTTTTTATATTATCTAAATAATTATATTCATCTATTATACAATTATTGTTTTTTTTATATTTTTAAATTGTTATTTCCATAATAGAAAAAAACACCCCACCTACCCCACCCACACCCATACCCCTACATCCTAGATTAACTTCATAAATAGAGATAGAACAATAAAGTCTAAATAAAATCCGTATACCCAAGTATCCTCCAGCCTTAACCCACCACCACTGAAAAATTGAGCCGCTCCCCCGCTCCCATCCCCGCCCCTATGCCACAATAAAAACCCCCCTCAAACCCCACAATAAAAAAAATAAGATCAAATGTTTTTGTCCTAAATCGTTTATTATCAAGAAAAATAGTCACAAAAAACAAGGAAAAAATAAAAACCAAATAAACACCAACGATAGCCCTAATATAATAATCCCCCCACACCATAGAATTGTTCCGAATAAAAAAAAATACAAATAGCGTACCCGTTTTAATCTAAAATAAACTGCCACCACGAGCCCGCTCTGCCTTCTCTTATACAGTAATAATATACCGAATGGTCATAAATTTAAATATGCCCCAACCCCAACCCCGCCCATCTCCCCGCCTCCCCTATAAAGATAAACCAGAATAGGATTACAAATATAAAAAGGATATTTCACCAAAGAAAATTAAAAATAACATACAAAAAGATAATAAATCAAACAAAAAATCTTTTTATCCCCCTTTGTTATTTCCCCCTCCAGAAAAATCGCATCACCCCGTCCCCCAAAAATACAAGACCCACACCCCCAAAGCAACAAAAAAATAATACCCCAAACAAAACAAAACCCACCCCCCCCCTCCCCCCCCTAAATAAATAAAAATACAATAAAACTAATGGTTAAAATATAAAAAAGAAATTAATAAATAAACAAATAACCAATAATAAAAAAAATAAAAAACACACCCAAATAAATACAAATACGAAATGTAAAAAAAAAAAAACCCACCTACACTCAACGCTATAAACATAAAATAACAAAAATACTCCCGTAAAATCCAACACTACGGTTCCTGTTCCGTTAAGAAATATAAATACAAATGAATAAAATATAATAATAAAAAAATACCGGGGAGTACCCCCCCGCTCACGATAAGCTAGCAATCTATGGTAGCGCCCCCCTTGCCCATCGCCAATTGAATAATAAAAAACTGGGGGGGGGGGGGTTGTCACCCCCCAAAAATCACTCCAGAAAATAACCCCATAATAAAAAAATACCAAACCAAAAATAAATAACACAACCATAGTTGAACCAATAAAAATAAAAAAACCATAAAGGAAAAACAATTGATAATTACCAATAAAAAAAAAAAAAACAATACACAAAATTAAAAAAAACCAATATAATAAAAACCAATTAATCAATAAAAAGAGAACAAAATAAAACAAGCCCCGCCACAAGCTCCCAAAATAAAATTTATAAATAAAATAACATAAAATATATCACCAAAGTTAAAATAAATATAAAAAGAACAACAAACTATAATAACACAAAAAACTAAATAAATAAAAACTAGGAGAATACAAAGTAATAAACTATAGTATAAAGACAACATAAAAGAATAAATACTAAAAAAAATAAAAAATAAAAGAAAGAATAGAACACTCAAATAGAATAAAAAAATATAAAAAGAAAAAGAACATGAAAAATAAACGTAAAAAAAATAAAGTAAATAATCCTTATTCATAGTGAACACCCTAGATAAAATAAAACTGACCTAGATGTATATAAAGTAAAAATAAAAGTAAGAAAAATAAAATAAAAGAAAAAAAAAGATCAAACTAAAAAAAAAAAAAAAAATAAAAAAAACATACAACAAAAATAATAGCAAGAAAATAAAATACCCCCCCGCAAATACCACTAACATAATAACAACTATAAGATATTACGATAAGTTATAGCCCTTATACATCCCAAAAATAAATTTTTCATTTTTTTTCCGTCCGCTAAAGAAAAAAGTAAACATAAGAATATAAAAAGAAATAAAACTTTAGTATTCTTAACTCCGAGAATACAATAAACAATTGAAATAAAATAAATAATCCAAATAAAAAGAAATATAGATAAAAAAAAAACATAATAAACTATAAAAAAAATAAAAAATAAAAAATATAAAAAAAAAAAAATAAGTATAAGAAAAATAATAATAAAGCAAAGTAAAAATAAACAAGAATAAGAACAACACACCTAAAAAATATATAAAAAATATAATAACCCATAATAAAAACATTAATTACATAAAATAATAAATAAAAATAAGAAAAAATAAACAAAAACAAATAAAGAAACAAACATATAAATTACAAAGAATAACAATAAAACAAAATAACCTGATTATAATATAAACCGAACAGAAAAAGAATATAAAAAATAAAAAATAGAAAAAAAAAATAAAAATAAAAAATAACATAAAAAAAAAAAAATCTGATCCATGCCCCAACATATAAAATTAGAAAAAATTAATTTTTTTTTTCCCCCAATTCGTAACTCGGCCCTAACCATTGACCTATTTACATTTACTAAAGCAAATATAAGGTTAATTATATAAAAAATGCGTTGCCCCCCTCTATTCTTAAATAAAATACCCAACATTGGGTAATACAAAAAAAAAACAAAAATTAACCATAAATTTAAAACAACCCCCCCCGCCTTTCCCTCACTATCCCTATATATTAATTTTTATTACTGTTTTTTTTTTATAATAATATTAAATAAACTAATAGGTATAATTCTACCAAACCAAAAAAAATAAAAAATAAACAACACAGAATAAAATTAAAATGCACAAAAACTATACAATACAATTAAGAAACAAAACAAAATACATTAAAAAAAACCAAAAATAACCCAACAAATATAATATAATGATGAAAAAGAAAATGGCGAATTTCCCACCCCGGCTAGACAATACACTCATTTGATTCTACATTATAGTTACATAAAACTATGAACTTACTAAACTTTTTAATTTGACCTTTAAAAAACATAATTTCCTTAGTGAATAGGATGTTTGACATAACTGATATGCATTGGAGTCCAAACTTTACAAGATTAGATTCATGAATTTCTACTTACATTCAAATGATCAAATCTCGTTGTATTACTTTCAAGCTTTTCATTATGATGCAACTTTGGGACAAATGTTTATAAAATAGTTCCCCATTTTAATAAATCAACGAGATTAACTTTTTAAAGAAAACGACTCATTTAGTGGTCGTTCCTCGGATCATATCTTGAGCATTATAATACATTAAGTAACACTCCCTGTCAAAATATGTATAATTTTTGTGTATACTGTAACTTAAAATAATATATAAAAATAAAATATATAAATAATATAAATACATAAATAAAAAATATATAAATAATAATTTTTTTTTATTTATGTATTAATAAAGTTTTCTTTTAATAATTTTTTTTTAATAAAATAAATATATTCTTTTTTTAGTATGTTTTTTTTATTTATTTTTTATAATAACAAATTTTTTTATATTATTCTAAGTTATTAATAGATAATTTTTTAAAATTTATATAATAATATATTTTAAATAATTTAAATATTTCAAAAAATTTTAATTTTATTTTTTTTTCAATTAAATTTTATACATACATGGTCTAGCGTCAGTTTCATGAGCTTAGGCAGTCGTAATTACATTTTGTGATATTATATGTGTTACAATAGTCATACACTTTGAAATCTTGTGATCCACATTACTTTTATTGAGCGTCACTGATTGCTAAACACTTTTTATGATACTGCAGTGAAGCAGTAGTCACTAAACATTTACATGATACTGTGATGAAACAGTAGACAATACACTCATTTGATTCTACATTATACTTACATAAAACTATGAACTTACTAACTTTATGTTGACACTTTAAACATATATTTCTTAGGTGAATAGGATGTTTGACATAACTGATATGCATTGGAGTCCAAACTTTACAAGATTACATTCATGGATTTCTACTTACATTCAAGTGATCAAATCTCGTTGTATTACTTTCAAGCTTTTCATTATGATGCAACTTTGGGACAAATGTTATAATAAGTTCCATTTTAATTAAATCAACGAGATTACTTTTTAAACGACTCATTTAGTGGTCGTTCTCTCATATCTTGTGCATTATATACATGAAGTAACACTCCTGGTCAAAATTTCACTGTGGCCTATTTTGGGGGTGTTACATCATATCTTAAAAGTCGGGGTTGGTTAGATGATGACTTTAAAGATAACTTGTTCGAGCTTATAATCGGTGTTGATTAAGACTTGACAAATCTAGCAATGTGTGATCTACAAACGCAGAAGTTGGTGCTCAATGCGCACATTTGCTATCACTTAAAGGAGTTATGTTGTAGTGCTTAGTGTCTCACATATTTAAGGATTTGTCAAGAGACTTAGGTCTACTTATACTTAAAGGAATCACGTTGTAGTTTTCAGTATAAGTTTGGAGTCACATGAAGAGTACAAGACATACGACACAAGTTTGGGTTATTCTACTTCAGCATCAAGTTTGTAATACTGAGTTTTCTCCATCAGTAGTCATTACAAATAGCCAACAGAATACAAGGTTGGAAATGAATTAGTCAGAGGAGAAACTAATAAAGGTTTTTATCAGAAGTTGATTCTCACAGGATATTTTTACGCTGAACCGGATTGATGATACTTCACACATGGTCATATTATCGAATATTCAGGCGTACACAGGTGATGATTATTTTTTATGGTCATCAAATATAATCAGGGGGAAGAGGTGTGTCTTTGTATTATTCTTCTTCATCTCTCTTTGGACATCTTCTCTTTTGATTGAATATTTTGATAAATTACAACAATCAGGGGGAAGATATGTGTATATTCGGGACTTAGTTGACTTTGATGCACACAACACCCAGGACTTATTTGATTTTGGTGTTATAGTTTCGACCTCTACGGGTTGTTTTGTGTGAAGTATGTGTATACGTGAGAAGATCTTGTTGATTTCTCGCATGTTCTCTTGAACGGATTTGCTGCTTATCCACAATAAAGAAGTCAGGTTTGCTGCTAAGTATGGTTTACTTCATCTTCTACAGATTTCTTTACGTGCTTAAACTGCTATAGTTAGAAGATATGTTAACTACATTAAAGTTTTAGATTTGCTTCAAATGGTTGTTTGTTTGGGAGGAAGCTGATTCAGAAACTTCAACAAAAAGAAGTAGATGAACTAACTTTCCTTAAGCTTACCCCAAGGATCTACAAGTTTCAAATCATCAAATCTTCTTCCCCTTTTTGTCAATATCAAATAGGAGACTAAAGTATTCAACTTTGATCTTCACAACTACGAACCAATATTAAACTTCTAATCCAAGTATTCCAATGACCCAAATTGCCCTCCATTACGCACCTTAAGAAAAATGAACTTGAGCAGTAGAAACTTACACTAGTAGTAGTAACAAAGACTAGTAGTAGTAAAAACCTTCACCTCGATGTAGCATATAAATGGTTAAACATTTTAACATTAAGCTTCCCCTGAAACCCATATGTTAACCATTTCTTGAATCTTCAATTCTGTAGGCTCAATGTAATGATCACTGACTCGCGCGAACTTACACCTTATTATATATAAATAAACATAGACATCTATAAATATATAACAAGGATCAGGACCCACAAAATCAAGAAAGAAACGGAGCAGTATAGGTGTTCCAGCGGTAGTTATTGTCCCAAACGAGGCTAGAATGGAATATAAATGACGATTGTTGATTGGTGTTGAATGTACAAGGATGGATTTAGGAAAATTAATGCCAGAAAGCAAATGCACAATAAAAATTACACAAAGATATAAGATGGAAACAAGAACAAAAGCCAAGCAACGGCCAAAAACACTAAAAACTTTTTACACTAAGCACAAATAAACTAAAATATAACTTAAGGACAAATCAAATATGCTTAAACTAATTCTAAATAAGCAAATTCAAAGAAGCAATTAAGCTAAATTAACAAAGATTAAAACACAACAGTTACTTACAATAGTACTATAAGCATTAACTACAGTACTACCTTGAAAGTTAGTACTGTAGTTTTATAAGTTGTGCTGTTAGCTTAAGTTAGTACTGATTTAGGCTAACAAAACAAAGAAATGTTAAATAAGCAAACAGCTATAACAGTAGTTTCTCCTAACCTTTAATAAGCACTTAGTAATAGGAGTAAGCAACTAGAATAAACCAAAATGACAAATAAGCTGAAAAGCTACAAACTGATACATTATTGAAAATACTTTGAAAAGGAAAATAAGCTTAAATAAGTTTACTCCTAAAAACAGTAAAGGAAAATGGTTTAATCTACTCTAAAAAGCTAAGGAAATCTTAAATAAGCAGAAATAATAAGCTGATAAGCTAAAATGAACCACCAGTACTAACCATGTTATTAAACTGACAGTAATAATTGGAGTTTGTAAACTGCTAGTGTTGAGTTAGTACTGATACCTTTTCTTTCAAACTAATTAAAAACAGATTATTTATTAACAAAATAAGACACTTATAAGCAATTTTAATTAAGATTAAGCATTTAAATAAACTGAAATGGCCTAGCAGTGTTAACTCAAAACTAACAGTGTTAACAAATGAACTAACAGTACTAAGCAAAATAAGCACCAAACATACTGATAAAGCACAATTTAGCAGTTCTACAATCAATAAGAAAAACAAGAAAAAGAGAAACTTACAACACCCTTGCTCAAAACAGGGTCAAACAAAGAATCTACAAGCTCTAGCTTGTATAAAACAAGCTAGTGAGAGTCCATAAGCCCATCCAGAACTGGCTTATCATCCATAACATAAGCTGTGGTATATTTGAGAGTGGTATTTGTGATTTTCTCTTAACTACTTAACTTTTTTATTTTTACTTACTCAATGAAAACAGCTTATAAGTAAGCTGTGGTGAGAGCTTTTTGAACACAAAACAATATGATTAAGAAACTTAACACTGGTATTGTAAATTGACTTAAAAACTTCAAACTTGCATTAATCTTGAAAGTGTTACAAAGCTGAAAGTAAAAAGCTGTAAATGACTTTGAAATTTAAACTAAGATTAAAAACTGAAAATTAATTAAAAACTAGATTCTAAGATGCCTCAAAGGCTTACAAAAGGCTCTATTTATAGCCGAAGTCTTCATCTTGCAGCTTGTGCTTCTTTGTAGAGATAAAAACAAGTGTGCTTGTTGTGTGAGGAGAGTCTAAAGCAAATCCCAGCCTTTGATTTCTTTTGAGCTTCTTTGGAGACAATCTCAGCCATCGAAATGCTTTTTGGGAATGGAGAGGGATTGCCAACATGGCATTTATACAACTGGGGGGTGTTAGTAGGGTGGATGAAATGATTTTGGCTAGGGAGAGAAGTGGTTTTGCAGGGAAGAAGTATGGGGCGACATACAAGTTGTACCTGGGGTCGTTGGACGGGAAAGAAGACTTTTTGGGGAGTAGGCAGAAATGGTCCCCTTAAGTTATATAACTTAAATGCAATCTCTACCCGATGTGCACTTTTGACCCTTGTCTTTTAAATCTTTTGTAATACAACTTGAGGTTTGGCAGTTTTAGCCCCTCAAGTTGTATTTTCTTCGAGTGGCTGACTTTTGACTGACTTTGGCTTCGGATTTCTCTTGGTCCTTTCCTTCCCGTGCTTGGATTTGTTTGTGTTTGGCTTTCTTTTTGTTCCTTTTCTTGAATATCCGTTTCCTGCACAATACAACATGCAAACATACAAATACAATGTATTTTTGGTACGTTTTTAGTCATTTAAGTCCGCTTATAGTGGAAAATGGTATGTGTAATTAAGCACATACCAAAATCCCCCATACTAAGGTATTGCCGTGTCCTCACGCAATGTTATGAAGTAAACACTCAAGAAAACTAAGAATCTTGAACTCCCTCGACTAATTACCTCGAAAAGTAGCAAAGTGTTCGTCAAGGGAAACAAAAGAATAAATAGTTTTGACAAGTCCCGTTTTCACCATTTTTTATATGTACACTAACTATCTCTAATATTTTTGGATTTTCCTTTCTTTTTCTTTTCTTAACTAACATGCTCGACTTCCTTTATTTTATCAACATTGGGATCATAGAATGAGAAGCGTCCATAGAATAATCTACGGATTTTTTACTAGATCCAAACCAAGCAATTTAAACAAGATCATTTGCCAATACAAGTCTAAATGTTAAGCACTCATACTTATGACTTGCGAACTTTCAACTCCCGTTATGGATTTATGATTTAAATGTGTGTACTCATTTCGATTCAACCATAGATCAACTTATTTTCATAGTCGTAATTCAAGATGAACCAAGACTCAAAGCAACAACTTATTAGGACCTTGT
>BQNB010118275.1:0-21022 GCA_026074375.1 Tanacetum coccineum | reverse complement strand
GCTCCAGTTGCTAGGATTGAAGCAATTAGGCTGTTCTTAGCCTATGCCTCATTCAAAAACTTTATAGTATACCAGATGGATGTGAAGAGTGCATTTCTATATGGCAAGATTGAAGAGGAAGTTTATGTCTGTTAACCTCCAGGGTTTGAAGATACAGAGTTCTCTAACAAAGTTTATAAGGTAGAGAAGACATTATATGGTCTACATCAAGCTCCTAGAGCATTGGACAATGGATTTTAGAGAGGTTAGATAGATAAGACTTTGTTCATTAAAATAGTCAAAAGTGATATTTTACTAGTTCAAGTATATGTTGATGATATCATTTTTGGATCTACTAAAAAGAAGTTATGCACTGAGTTTGAGAAATTGATGCACAAGAAGTTCCAGATGAGTTCTATGGGTAATCTCACTTTCTTCTTAGGACTACAAGTGACACAGAAAGATGATGGGATTTTCATCAGTCAAGACAAATATGCGTATAAAATTTTGAAGAAGTTTGGTTTTTCAACTATGAAGACAGCAAGTTCACTTATGGAGACTTTAAAGCCTTTGATAAAGGATGAAAAAGCTGAAGATGTATAGATCAATGATTGGCTCATTCATGTATTTAACATCTTCAAGGCCTGATATAATGTTTGCTGTATATGCTTGTGCAATATTGCAAGTTACACCTAAAGTTTCACATCTTCATGCTGTGAAAAAGAATCTTTAGATACTTGAAAGGTCAACCTAAATTGGGCCTTTAGTATCCTAAGGACTCACCATTTGATTTGGAAGCTTATACTGACAGTGACTATACTGGTGCAAGTTAAGACAGGAAATCCACAATAGGAGGTTGTCAATTTCTTGGAAGCAGATTGATTTCATGGCAATACAAGAAGCAAACTGTAGTTGCCAACTCTACTACTAAAGCAGAATATGTAGCTGCTGCTAGTTGCTGTGGACAAGTACTATAGATTCAAAATCAAATGCTAGATTATGGATACAATCTCATGAATACCAAGATTTTCATTAACAATGAAAGCACCATCTGCATAGTTAAGAATCTAGTGTTTCACTCAAAGAATAAGCATATTGAGATTAGACATCATTTATAGAGATTCTATTGAGAAGAAGCGTAGTGCCCTTAGAAATATTGTAGCTTTCTAAGAAGTGTTGGATCCATTGTTGAAGAATTTGAATCGAAGCATGGTCCTGAACTTACTTGGGAACGCAAGGATCAAATGAGATCTAAGTGTCTTCAGTTGTTTGTCGATAGTGCTAAAGCCTCGAGTAGTTAAATCTCGGGACGAGATTTTCTCAAGGTGGGGATACTGTGACAACCGTGGTTCAAGCAGGTTGGTCAAACCGTAGTGTTGACCTAAATATCTGTTCTATAAGTTTGGTTTATGAGATTTTGTGATTTTATGTGTTCTATATGTGTTTGTGTGGGATATGTGATATTGGATAATCAATCCATTGAGCGTGATCGTCTCAATGGGATTGGATTTGTGTTGAATTTTGTGAAGTTTATTTCGTTCACTTTTGGTGACAAGGAAATGATTTTGGTGATCGAAACGGTTTCGCGTTAATTGTGTAAGTAATTATACGTATACGTATTTTTATGTTAGTAATTTAAGATAAGTTTAGGTTTTAGAGGTTAAGTTAAGGGAAATGAGTTTGTTAAAATATGAGAGTTTTTAAAAGACTTTCTATTTTTAGAAAGTGAATTTGGAAATGAAAAGTTATTTTTAGAAAGTAATTTTCAAGCAAAATGGTTTAACAATTTAGTTTAGGTTTTTATAAAACTTAAGGTATAAAGATAATTAATTAATTAATTAAGAAATAAAAAAAATATATATATATATTTTTTGGCATGAATAGTAAAATCCGAATTTTAGAAAATAAAAAGGAAAAAAAATAAATATAAAATAGAAATAAAGTTCTAATTGTAATCTAATACCTAATTAGACTTAAACTAAAACACATCTAGGGAAGCTATAATTACAAGATTAAAAACCCCTAAACCCCCTATTGAGATTTCGGCAAACAAAGAAAAAAAAAGGAAGAAAGTTTTTGGGTTTTTGAAATTAAGGTACGATCCGATCTTTTTAATTTTAGTTTTAAATCTTTCAATTCTAGTAACTTAATTATGATGGATTAGAGTTAAATTAGGTTTTATTAATTAGGGTTTCAAGTTTTCTGTAAATTTATGTAATTAAACTAATTAGAATTGATTAGGGTTTAATTAGAAGCATGATGGTGTAATCGGTTAGGGTTAGTTCGCGTTAAATCATGATTTAAGTTTGAGCAGAATTTTGAGTCGTGTTGTTCAGTTGATATCTCGAGATTGGTAATGATATTTTTGATGAATCTTATGAGTTTTGATAAGTTCAGAGAGTCTATTTTCTAAAAACTCCGGCCTCAAACGATTTTAAGTTCGGGAAGTCATTCAAATGTCTTTCGCAAGAAAAGTTGTCTAAACAGTAAATACGGGTCAGATTCGGGTCTAATTTCGGGAGGTAAAACCCCTACTTAAAATTTGAAACAAGATTAGCCCTTTTAAATACGTTAATTTTCATGTGTCTATTAAAAATACCCCAAAGGAAATTGTCTAATTAGTTGTCTAAGTATGGTGTTTAGGGTCATACCTTTTAGTGTGCGATCAGGTCCGAATTAGGACAGTTTTGAAGTTTGATTTTATTTGAGGTGGTTACGCATATAACTAATAAATTGGGAATCACATGGTAGTTAGTAAACACATAAGGGAACATGTGTGATTTTTGGTTTGAATTATAGGAATGTTTAAGTGGTGCTTATTTCCCAATCGTTGAGACTAAAGTTACAAAAATACCCTCTTACTTGGCTATATAATCACACGCTCCCTCACACTTTTGGGGTATTAGGAGTTAGATTTAAAAAGTTTTCTTTAGTTAATTTTAGCTTATTAATGTAATAGTTAGCTTATTTCATAATTCTGGCTTATTGTACTCAGCTTATTTTGCAAGCTTATTTAGGTTTTGTAAAAAGAATGGTTTAAGTTTAATGAAAGTAATGGTTTTCTTATTTTCGTTGCTTATTTGTTTGTTTAATGTATTCGCTTGTATGCTTATCTAATAAGCTAGTTTTGTGAGCTTATTTTCTTCGCTTATTCCTTTCAAAACTCCTTAAAAGCTAAAAGATTGTCTCCTATAAGCTCTTCTAAGCTTAAACGACTCAATCCTATTAGTTTTTAAAGACTTTTCGAGTAATAAGCTTAAATAAGCTAAGATCTGGCTTATTGTTGTGCTTAATTTGATTTAAAGTTTTTAGAAGCTCATATTTTCTTATAAGATAAGCTTCTAAATAGCTTATTTGCTTTTACGTTAGCTTATATTGCTTATGCGAATTTTTGTGAGCTTATTTTCTAAATAATGCTTAGATTTAAGTCGTTAGTAGCTTATAGCTTATTCTGATTCATTGTTGCTGTTCTTATATGCTTATTAGTGTTTCTGGATTGCTTATTAATAGAGCTTAAATAGTTGTTTGTTTCGTTTAGATTTTTAGAGCTTATTCAACTTCGAATTTGTGTTTCCAAGTGCTTATTTGATTTAGTTTTCGTGTGGATTGGGGTTTACCTAGCTTATTTGGTTTAGCTTAAACGTCTCAGCTTATTATGATATAGGTAGCTTAATCTAGTGCTTATTAGAGATTAGTTCTAAAATTGAACCTAGATTGTTGCGCCTACTCGTTGTCATTAGCTTTTGTTTGGCTTATTCTGATTATTTTCTTCATGGTGTTTGAAATTAATTAATTGGCTTATTTTCCGGAACTTAATTTATCAGATGGCCTCGTTTGTTACTAAGGCTGCATTTGGTTTGTAAAAATTCATTGTTGGGCCTAAACTTGGTTTGTAGAATTAATAATATAGGCTAAGGTTCTATTGGGCTTAGTAATCATAATCGTTTGGGCTAGGAGTGTTAAGTAACAGATTGTGAAATGAGTTATAACTGTTTATATCTAACAGTTCTGTTTAAGTTTTGTAATTTTTGGTACCGGTCAACTCATGAGGCGTGGAGCTTAAGGGTTTATATAGCTAGACCGAATTTGATTATTTGCTTTAGCTAAATAAATTGGGTGGTATTCGTTTATTTGCAGCTCTTCAATTCGGTTCCATTTTCTATCCTTTTTTAATTCATTAGTGTAGCTTTAGTATAAAATGTTTTGCTTTGCTTATATATCTTTTATAATATATCGTTCTTCATTTAATTGCTCGTTATTTGCTATCTAGTTTTATATAGTTTATTAGATTTTTAGTTTAAAACCAAAAACAAAAATATTCGATATTCAAGCATCAAACAAAATACTTTCGTGGATTTCAAATTCATCTCACGTCGGGATACGACACTCGAAAGATAGACTATTACTTTTGCTAAAGTAATTTTCTTATCTAACAGGATATACTATATATTATTACGATATCAAGAAACCAGAGGGAAGTGAAGGATTTCACCAAATAGTGGATTTTCTCAATGCTAGTCACATAAGGTATGCTCTTACAGAAAATCCCACTATCTATGTTTCTCTCATCGAACAGTTTTGGGAAAGTGCTACAGCCAGAACACTTGATAATGGAGAAATTAAATTAACTGCTACAATAGATGGCAAAGTTAAGATTGTTACTGAGGCATCTGTTAGAAGGCATCTCTAATTAGCAGATTCTGATGGTATTAGTTCTTTGCCAACTACTGAAATATTTAAACAACTTTCCTTAATGGGGTATGTGTCAACTTCAGACAAATTGACTTTTCAAAAAGGACACTTTTCCCCTCAATGGATATTTCTCATCCATACCATCCTACATTGTCTAAGTCCTAAGAAAACCTCTTGGGAACAATTCAGTAGCAATATAGCAACTGCTATTATTTGCTTGGCCACTAATAGGAAATTTAATTTTTCTAAACTGATTTTTGATGGTATGGTGAAAAACTTGGATAGTAAACACAAATTTTTAATGTATCCAAGATTTATTCAAGTGTTTTTGAACAAGCACAAGAGACTGCTTCAACCTCACACAAGACTTTATATTGCTCCTACCCACACTCAAAAACTTTTTAGCAATATGAAGAGGGCTTCTAAGGGTTATACCGGGGAAAACATTCCATTGTTTCCTGCAATGATTGTTCTAGGCCCAGTTGTTAATTCTTTTTTCTTAATCCTCTATATTGTTTAATTCTTATGGGGGTGGGGTGGCGTTCATAGATCAAAATATCGTTATGCAATTAAGGAATGCTCAACTTGTGGAAGTTTGTACACTAAAGAATGTTGTTCGATAGGAAGTCTTGAAGACAAGATCCTTACTCCCGTACCCGACTCTTCTCCGTGTTGTGCAAAATGTGGAACCCCGGTTGATGGTCCGAGTTGTCGTAGATGTGCATGTATTAACAAAAAAATTATCGATTAAGATTTGCCTTGCGTATTGTGTTGAAAATGGAATTTTCAAAGAACTTTTCCAAGAACTTCCGAATCATCCCGATGACATTACCACGTTGTTTAATGCTCTTTCGAGAGCCATTCGTTGTCAAATCGAGACCCCGGAGTAAAGCTTTCCCAAAGGATCCTCCACAGATGACCATAATTTGTTGTTATGAGAACGGTGATTCATTAGATGGAGTTTTGTCAACAATGCATTTGCAAGGTTTTGGTGGGAAAGGTGCGGGGGGGGGGGGGGTGGGGGGGTGTGGGGGGGGGGGGGGGGGGGGGGGAGGGGGGGGGTGGGGGGGGGGTGGGGGGGGGGGGGGGGGGTGGGGGGTAACGGTTATTATTGTCCACCAAAAGTTCTGATTATCTCTAATCCAGAACAATGCAATCAAACCATTAATGAGATCCCACAGATTTTGCTAAATGAGAATTCATTCATTTATAATTCCAAACCTCATTCTTCCAATGTTTACTACAAGTGTTCTCACCTAACCTCCACAACCCCAGTTTGAGACTTACTTGTGTGAGTTATGTGGGAATAATGCTCATTATGGTTATGATTGTCCACCACAGATCCCGTTTGTCTATGAACAGGAGCCGTGTTACAATCAAAACTTTAATAATAATTATTTTCCACAAAATTCTCAGAGTTATTCTCAACAATATCCGTGTTGTGCAAATTGCGGGGGTCCTCATGAAACTTTTCAATGTCAACCAATGAATGAAGATTATTCTTGCAATTATCCTAATTCTCCCGGTTTTGACCACCCACAACCCCCGCAAGACTCCGTCGATCATCAAGGAATTCTACAAGTCCTTAATAAAATGAAAGAAAAACTTGAAGAAATAAAAAGAGATCAAAGAAAGAAAATAGAGGACATTAGTATCGAGGAAATGATGCATGAACAACAATTGGTCGATAGAGAGATTAAATAAATCACAAATGATTTAGGTATTAAAAGATTTCGAGGCGAGGAAATTGATGAAGAATATGAGAGAAATTGTGAAATTAGAATTCATAAGCTTAAGCAAGATTTTAATATATGGGGAAGTGAAGTTCGGAAAAAAGAGCAAGCTTACGAAGAAGAAAAGTATGCTGCTGCCGGTCGTTACATGCTTTCTATTACTTGTGATGACGAGGATGATTCTATTCCTGTAGGAGATATTATTGCTCGATATTCTACGTCTAAAGCAATCACTCCCGACTTACCGATCGAAGAACCCGATAATTCTTTAAATATGGGGGATGGGCATCTTGATACTATTCCGGCAACGGAATCGGACGAAGTAATAAAGTCTAGTGTTGAGAACCTTGTCCCAATCCCAAGTGAGTTTAAGGGAATTTCTGACGATACGAGTAATGTGCCTACTTGTGATAATAATTGTGTTAATATTGAGTCCGATCTTGTGGAATCTTTGAGTAACCGTGATACTTCGATTGTTCATTCTTCTAAGATCGACCCTATTTTAGAGGAGTTCGCCGGTGAACTCGCTCATATTGCTCCAATTCCACTGGGAATTGTTGAAGCCGATTTTGATTCAAATGATGATACTTCGAGTGAGGACGATTATTTTGAAGACATCGAGTACGTTAGCCTAGAGGAGGTGAATGATGTCAATCAAGAAGAAAAAGAGTTTGATTTAGATGATATCCTTCAAATCCAAGACGTTATCCTTCGTGAGAAATTGTTGAACGTTAGTCGTCTTATTTCTAATATCGAATCTTTGAAAGACAATCCTATTCCCGTCATGAATAGTGATTCATTCGATACTTCTCTTTCTTTTTCAAATAATTCTTTACTCGAATTCGAGACTTTTAGCGATCATACGGGAGAGACGAGAAGTGGCAGTACCACTACTCATGCTAATTACTCTCTTCCCGAGTATGATTCATTTCTTTTTGAGATTGAACCTGCTCAGGAGGGGTTGATTGGCATTGATAATTCAAATAACACTCTTTTGGAGTTTCCCGAGTATGAGTCATTTCATTTTGATAATCTATCATTACCTCGTCCATCTCCAGAACCACCAGATGTTTGTCTTGATATGCTTTATAATGATGAATCTTTTGAACCAGGAGAAGGTGAAAATATAGTTGTATCAAATGTTGAAGAGGACGATTCCTTCACATTTACCATCCGTACTTTTCTACCATTTCTCACTTATCTCGAGGTTTCTCCTTTATTTTGCTCCACTAGGAGTGAAGACACCATTTTTGACCCCGGCATCTCCACTTAGAGCCGGTGGCTTCTCATCGGGATGGAACTTTCATATGCTTTAATGTTTGAAAGCACGATTGAGATTTTCTCTTCTATTTGCTCTCCCTAAGGACAACTAAATTCAGGGATCGAGTCGAGCTTGCGACTCGGTTACCAAAAACAAGCCGCTTCGTGGGAGTTCACCCCATGCTTATCCTTTCTATTTTCTATTATCTAATGTGTTGTGTTGAGAGAGGCTTGTACTCTCTCTGATTTCTCGATATTTGTGCTTGTTAGTTGTGATTTTTGCAGGATTCTCCCAACAAATTTTTGAAGCCTCTCGTGTCCGGTTGATTTGTCCCGTTCAACTCGAGCTTCTCATCCTTTGTGTGAAATTAGTTTGGGGAGATCCGATATCCTTTCATCATTATCGATTAACGTTTATCTTTGCATACTTCATAAACGGCTTAGATTTACGTAGAAACCCGACTTTAAACATTGAGGACAATGTTTCGTTTTAGTTTGGGGAAGGGAATCTATCGATTTGATGTTGCTTGCTTATTGTTTTGTTCTCACGTACCCGTTTTCCCACAAAAATAGCAAAAAATTTAAATTTTTCAGTCTTGATATTTAGTTTAAATATATATAAATAAATAAATAAAATGTGTTAAGACATGAATGTAGGTTTTCCGTTGGTAAGAATAAGAAGTAATTTTTGACCCGATCGTACGTGTAGAGTTCTAGCTTTCTTCCTTAACAATTAATGATGATAGTTTGTGCTAGTCTCATGTAGACTTTAAACATGCTAAACTTGAAATCGTTAGTAAATGAAGACTTGTGCTAATCTCAAGTAGATTTTAAATATGCCGAGTTGGATTTTATATAGGCTAAGTATTTGCAAATTTCTTTTGTGAAGAATAAGAGATGATAGTGTTGTTTACGAATTAGGATGCTAAACAAAGTTTATTTGGAAAGCTTAAAGGCTTATAAGAATAACTTGTGATTTTTCTTCCCAGGAGCTCTTAAAATGATTAATTATACGTGTTCTCTTTAATTTTTTGCAAATTAGAGTTTTACTCTTAAAAGTCTAATCAACATATTCAGAGAAAAAGCTTTATCGATGATGAGTCAAACATCATTTGTAAATAAGAATTTTAGTTCGAGTTTATACTTTGGTTTTCTAAATCGAAATTTTTACTATTTGCAAAAATAATGTGTTAAATCAATTAATTAGTTTAAGTTAAAAAAAATCTATAAAATATAGTTGGTAAATAAAAAGGATGCAAGTTATAAATCCTTAAGTGTTAATAATTAATATACAATCTCCATCGCAATAAAGTACATGGGCATTTGTCGGTTCGTTCCCGATGTGACATCGAAAGAAAGGGTGGAGGATGTATATTTAGGGTTGGTATCATAATAAGTACGCGAGCTCTTGTCGGAGGCGAGGCCGATGTGTCGTTGAAAGAAAAGTGATACCAATTCCTAGCCTAATAATGTAAATAGAAATAATAATGTTGCAAAGTTAGAAAATAAATAGTAAAAGTTTCATTTTCTAAAACCAAGGTATTCTTTTGAACTAGGGTTTGCAAAAGTCTTCAAAGCTTTTTCATCGAATGTTCATGCGTTTCGGTTAGTATTCTCCGGATGGGGTGTCAAAAGCCTTAGCACTTACCCGATGACGGTGGGATCGCTAGAGAGGAAAGTCATTCATGAGACAAGTGAACCAACGATGTCTTGGCTAAGGAGGTTTTTGTTTGCTTTGAGATGTGATCTTGCTAAGTAAAGCTTGGTCGGATTTCATCTATCTAATATGTGGATTTAATGGTTTAAATTAATTTGAACACACACACCTAAATTTATGATTTATGTCGGGAAGAGGAATTCACAAGTTGTAATTATAAGTAGTCTTAGCATCTTAGTTCGTAATTAGCAGTGATCTTATTTTTAAGCTTAGCATGGGAAAAGTGAAAAATCGGGAATGATGAAGTTATCTTTTAGACACTTAATTGTGCTTTTTGTTCTATGATCCTAAAAGTTACCAATGAGGTAATGAAAACAATACATTATGTCAACACAAATAAGTTGTAGTTAGATAGTTATCAAGAAAAATCATAAAATCTTAGAAAATGGGAAATCGGGTGTTTTATAACTTGTGATCTCTTATCTATCTCAACAAAAATCTTTGCTACTTTTCAAAGGTTTAGTTTGGGGAATTTTCGAGGTATTTGGTTATAAGGCATGTGATATTGCGTGAGGACACACAATCGTTTAGTTTGGGGAATTTTCTACTTTTCAAAGGTTAGTTTGAGAAGTATTGACGGTATTTGGTGATAAGGCATGTGTATTGCATGTAGAGGACACCAAGCTTTTAGTTTGGGGAATTTTGATAAGTGTAAATACACATATCCATTTATGCCTAAAATAACCCGATTAAACCCAAAACAAGATAAAAAAATGGCAAAAATATGCTTGTATTTGTGTTTGGTGTGTGCAGGTACGGATAAGTCAAAAATATCAAGAAAACAGTCAAAAACGGACACGAGAATCAGAAGAGTACAAAAGCCGGAAGCAAAGCCAGGAAAGTCAAGCCTCAGTCAAATCCAGTCAATCTATGGTCAATAAAAGTCAACAAAGCCCATCTTCCTTTTATAACATCCACAAGGGCTAGTTTTGCTATTTTCGAAAGTTATTTATAACTAGAAAGAGAGGAAAGAAAGAGAAGGACCACTTGTGCAAACTCCCCAAACTCCAACAGTTTTAACTGTCGAAATAAGGGCGCCAAAGGTGTTACTATTCACCTTTCTTCCCCGTTTCACCATCCAGGGTAAATCAAAGGGGTTTTCCAAATTAAAGGGTGCTTAGGTCAATTCATGAGCTCACTAACACAAATGAAGGGACAAATCAGTCTTTATCAAAGGATTACTTAACCTCTCCCAATCAAAGGCCACGTCAACAATGGTGAAAGCACAAATTTAAGTGGGTTTTTGTGCTAAAACACTCAGAGAACTAGCACAAACGTCACATCAAAGAATGACATGCTGGCAATCCTCAGGTGTCCACAAATTGATCAAACGGCTACAATAGAAGCTCAAATGATTGAAGAAATGATTGGTTGAGATTGAAAGTTTGGAAAGCAAGGCAAGAGGCTAGAAGGATCCAAGGCAGCCTATAAATAGGGCCTCACTTCTCACACACAAGGCACCTAGTCGTAGCTTAATTTAGTAGTAGATTAAATTTTAATTCTTAGCTTAATGATGTTTTAATCTTGTAATTTTCCTTTAAAAGTACTGTAAGCAAGTTTTTATTAATGAAATTTTAGTTTTTTCTAAATCTCTCCTAGTTACTTTTTCATAAGTTCTCTTAAATAGCCAATTTGTCTCAATAAGCTAATAAGCTCATTTTAAGCTCTTTCAGTCTATAAGCTGAAATAGAGCTATTTTAATTCAGTATTAATCTTACCTAAACCTTAAATCAGTTTAACTTACATGGATCTTATTGGATTAGAGCTTTTGGAAGGGAATCTTAACTTGTAAGAGATCCCAAGGACTTTTACCCTAGCTTATTAATAAGCTAGGGAGCTTGTAGCTGCCCTATTGGGAACCTTTTGTTTAGCTAAAAGTTCAAGTAAGTTTTCATTTACTTTTCATAATTTCATTTAGCTTAATAGTATAGATCTGCTTATTAGCTTATTCTCTTTGCTTATTAGTGCTTATTTGTGTTTTATTTAGCTAATTAGTCTCAATACTTTATCTGTTTTTTAACTTTTTTAGTTTGAATCATAGATTTTCATATAATTATCTTAAAAACCTCTAAAAAAACCAAAAATATAGTAAAATAGCTTAAGTCTTAGATTATTGCTTATCCAGTTGTTAATTCATGCTTATTAAGGTTGTTTTAATCTATTAGTTATCTGGTATTAAGCATTTGTTTAATAGATTTCAAATTTAGTAGCTATCATAGTAGTAAAGGGGTGTTTAGCATAAGTGTGTTTGACCTCTAAAAGTCAACATTACTTGTAAAATTTGCTTGAGTCAGCTGAGTTTTCATTTAAGATTAGTTTTCATTTAGTTTTTATAAGTTAGAATTCAAAATTTCAAAAGAAAATGGCTTATTATCTTTGTTTTTACACCAGGGCAGTTTTTGACTATCTTTTTGCTTGTGGAACTTTTATCCAAAGCCCTTAAGACTTAGATCTTACTTGCACTTTATTTAAACACTCTAGTAGAGTGTGTTTAAGTGCAGGATTTCCCTTAGGAAGCCTACACTTTTAAGTTGCACCTGTGCAAAGTGCAACAGTACTAACTACAAGTTAGTACTGCTGTCACTTTTGGCTTAAGATTAAGCCAAGTAATCCTAGGACTTAGCTTTTTAAATTAAGGTAGTATATAGTTTAGAGGTAACTTAATATAGATTAGGTAATAGATTTAGATTTATTGCTTTTTAGTTAGCTTAATACTAATTTGATGCTCACAATTCACCAACGTGCACCAAGTACAAACTAAAGAAAGTTAGTAAGATCTAGCTGTCACTAGTAAGTATTGCTACCTAGGCTTAATTTTTAGTTGCGGTAAAAGAGAGTATTTAGTTCTTATGAATATCAAATAGGAAGTAATCTAGATATAGCATGATATAGTATAGGTTTTAGTTTTCATTTTACTGCTTATTTTCTAGCCATTTCATCTGTTTAAAAAAAGTAAACATTGCATCACATACTAAGTTGTAGTACAAGCTGTACAATCAATCTCAATTTAAGCCAGAAAAATGTATGTGTATTTATAGCTTACTTTTAGCATTTTAAAGTCTAAGTTATAGCTTAATATAAGAATAAGTCTTATATACATATATCTATGCTTCACATCTCCTAGCTTATTTGCAGTCAAAAGTAACTAAAAACCAAAAACATAATACATTTGACACAACTTAGATTTTAATATTGTTAATTTAGCTTATAGTTCAAATTATAATAGCTTAATTAGATAGATTATAAATATATCAAATAAGTCCTTATAGTTTTAGAGTCTAGTTTTAGCTTTAATAAGCTTTTTAAACACATTTGGAATTTGGTGCTAATCTGGTGCTTATTTTTTGAGTTTGATTTAGTTCATGCTCAATTTTAGTATGAGTATAATAAGTACTACTAGCTTAGATTTGTTTTGAATTTTATCGATAAAGCATCTCATAAGCATGCCTGATGAACTCTGTTTCCGTTTTTCCATTAAGCTTAATTTGAGCTTAATTATAGCTGTTATGTGTAAAACTTAAGCCCAAACCCGCTAGTTTCTGTAACAGCTAATTGAGAAGCTCTTTAGAGCTTATCTTTGATTTTTTAGACCCAAGTGCTTTTGTTAAAGTTGTTCTCCCTATCTTCCTTTACAACTTTGCTCGATTCAAGATTTTATTGATAAGCACTTTAATAATTTGAGCTTATAATTGACATTGGGTTATTATCGGGGTAGTACCTTCATGGGACCATTCTTGTAATTTTCTGTTTTAATTGTTTCTCAGTTAGTCCTTCCCGTTAGTTAGCTAGTTACCCAGTTAATCCTTAAGTCTTTTACACAGTTAGTCCCTAAGTTAGTCTTTAATATGTTATTAGTGTTTATTAATAATTAGGGTTAGTTTTTAATTATTTAATTAAACTATTTATAAAAAGAGAAAATTTAGGGCTTTTATTTTTTTTTTTTTTTTAAAGAAAAAAAAAAAAATTTCTGCACGATTTCTTTACTTAGTGTAATTTTTTATAAAAATTTTTTAGGACTTTATTTTACGAGATTTATTAATTTTATAGAGGTTTTTAATTATTTTTTCAATTTATAGAAAAATCATTTCTTTTAAATTCTAGAAAAGCAAAAAAATATAATTTTCCTTTTAATAGTCATAGCTTTAGTCAAACTTCTTTGCTTCATTCAATTCAAAAGCCATATAAGAACGAGGTTTCCATTTTCACTAGTCGTTGGGTGAAACGCCGGGTGATCAAGACATGACCCGGTTTATAAATACGTAATCTTAAATTAAAGTATATATTTTTTTAAGAGTGAATTTTATCAAGGTTAACTTGGTAATCTTAGTTAATTACTCTTAAGGTTAGTATTTTATATAATATTTTACTGTTTAAAACTTTACATCATCATTCATAATAAATATTTAGCAATGCAAAGTTAGCCATTGGGAATGGATAATGTGGAACACACACACACCAAACCTTGAAAATTGGAAGAACCTTTAAAAAAAGGAAAACGAGATGCGAACGTATGATAAAGATGAAAAGCTTGAAGAAATCAATAATGGTGGAAAGTAAAGTTGTGGAAAAGGAAACAGTAAAAATAGGAGGAGGTATTTATACCCTCGGTGTATTTATATTCTACCCACAGCCCAGAATGATGACACTGTAACCCACTCCACACGATCAACGGTTGGGGTTCGCTACAAAACATTAAAAAGCTGTAAATTACTTCACCGCAGTCATTAGATAAAAGGGACAACATACGGTCCACGACACCCACGTCACCTCAACATCACCAACTTGATAAGGAAGCTTCGCAGAGAAGACACATGACCATGGAAGGCAGCAAATCATTAGCAATAAACCTGAAGTCTAACATTGATCACCGCACGCGAGACATGGTCCGCAGACAATATCATACTAGACTGGGGGACTTGATGACATATAGCAGGTATACCAAGCCTCCGGGCTTGGGTCACACTGCCACTTGGGCTTCTGGGCCCAACGTAGCAGTCATGGGCCGAAACTAAACCCAATCCTGCACTGGTAACGGCCCGGACACAGCAAAACGGACGCGGACCTAACTAAAGGCTACTTCCGTCCGCGGAACCTTGCCCGACAAGGGACCCACTCCGGCCACTAACGAAACAAACAAAATATTAGGAAACCCTAATATTTCACTCGCTTATAAAAGGGACCCTCTGACACAATGAACGATATGATTTTCTCACTCTACATACACGTACTTTCTCCCTCTACATGTTTACTTACTCTCACGCCGGAGTCTATTCGCGGGGTCCGTCCCCGCGGTAAGGCTAACGGTTTTCATTTAATTGTGCAGGAAATCATCTTACCTCTCTTGCTCTAGTACAAGATCTGATACCCAAATCATTCGAAGGCCCGACCCAACGAAGGATTTGAGCCCTATTTTAAGCCCGACACTTATTTTGTACTAACAATGAGATAAGCTTATCTTTAGACATAATATCTTTATCAACTATAAGAGCCGAAACACTAAGACTCGTCATGGCATTAGTGTTTGGAAGAAGAGTGAAGCTCTTAACATGGTTCATTCGAGTTGTACCCATGGTTTGTAGTTCTTCGCCAAACTGTAATTTAGACTTCACCATGTAAACACTAACGTATCTACCAGATATCAATTTTTCGTGCGTACCAATTATGGCTTGTTGAGCTTGCTCAACAGAAGAAAACTTGACAAAAGCAAAAGCTCTTTGCTTTCTCCATGATATCCCCTTAATACTTCCGAACTTCCAAAAATAATTAGAAATAACTTGAGGAGTTGAGTTGCAAGAAATATTACCCACATATATAGTTGTAATTTCCGTTGCAGCTTTGATCCCGCTTTTGTTGATCCCTGCTGGTGGAATGGCTGATACTATTTTTTGATCAGGTTGAGATGGTGTGGTGTTACAAAATGAGTGAACCGTTGGGGAGGGTGGAGGGAGCATTTGATAAAGTAAAGAGGTTATGTTCTTTTTCATGTTTTAAGTGGGCTTAGGATGATAGATTTATCAAATCTTTTGTTTGGTTTCTTTTTTATTTTACTGACACACGGTATTATCTAAAAATTAAATCCAAGCTGCGTATGTGGGGTTTGCCCAAATCCAACCAATGAAATTTTTTTTATTATTTGACATTTTTTTCAACCGCATGTTTTACTATTATTTTTTTAATTTTTACATTTTTAATTCAAAATAATACATAATTTTTTAACCCAACCACATATAATAAATATAAAATTTCTCTCTTCTAAACTCACTTCAAATTCAAATCATATATCAAATCCTAATCATAATCCAACCCCACTTATAAACCAAACGGGTATCATTCTGCAGTATGTTGAATCAATCAATGATGAGAAATAAAAAATTCAAAGATTTACCACTTACCGTGTAAAAAAAACTAACTTTCAAAACACACCCTCACGATGCTAAACGTTACAAAAACGACTTTCAACTTTAACCTATTTACGACTTTTTTATATAACAAACTTCATTTTTCAAATATGGAGTGCGTATCTATCGATTCATTCGGAAAAAAATGTCATTGAAAAGACCGTCGAATTGCGAACAAAACGAGCCCAATATTGCAATGATTCTGACATGCGTACGATTTTACAAAAAATGTTGAAGTTTAATATATATTTTAAAATGGTTACCGAAATAGTCTTTGAGGTTATCGGTTCGTTGCAAGGTAAGTCCCAACGACTAACAAATAGTACTTGGTGTTATCGATCCGTTACAAAAATAATCTCGCGCGCTCCCCGACAACGCACGAATGACGAACCTCGTTAGTTATAATGGCCAAGGGGTGTTTGTTTTTTTTCTTCTTAAGATAATTATTTGTATATGCATCAAACTAAGCACTTGATTTTTTTTATTTCGCTTTTATTATTTTCATTGAGTATATTCAACTTTTAAAATCACCTTTTGTATTCATCGTATTACGAATTTAATACGATATGTATGCTTAGTGATTTTAGTGTCATCAGCTATTTTATATAATTGTGATTTACTAGAAACCAATTTGATTTCATATTAAGCTCGGATACATGTAAGGGAAATGTAGAGAACACACTCGTTTGAGTTAATGTGTTTTCAACCACGACAAAGATGCATGGGTCAAAGGGGTTGCGCTCCCTTGCAAGGTCACGAGTCAGCGCCCCTTTCGAGGTGCTCCAAATAAGTTACTCGTTTTTCCCACTAAAACCAACCGACATACATGTTGACAGTCATGACTGTTGAGATCCAACCGTCTTTTAACTGTCATAACTGTCATTTGTTTATTAACAAATGTTTGGTCTCATTTGACATATACGAAAACACACAATATCCTTGTTTTGCCATGTGTTATGTGCTTAGAAAAAAGTGTTTAAATTGTCTTATTCCAGTAGAGATTTCGTGTAACCTAATCAATAAGGGTCGAAATACTTTATTTGAAAAGTAAATTATACACGATTTAATCAAATATTTAGGATTACTATTACAACTTAACCCCAAAATCTTACATGTATTACCATGTATTGTGAATTCAATGATACATACAAAATGTGGTTTTAGATGTTGCGTCACACAATAGGAATAAAAACTTGAGTATTCACACAAAAATATGAAAGACGAAAAAAGTTTGTAATACGATTTTATCTTTAACCATTACCATTACAGCTTTCTCACTATTTTTATCTCTCGGTCACCGTTACCTCCACTTACCAATTTACAGTTACTAAATTCATGAGTAAGATAACTTTTTCATAAAAAGGCACATGTCTGGTTTGTGAAATTGGACTTACCAAATCATAATTTCTTTGAGGTTTATAAATCTAGTGTAATTTCCATTCCTAGGTGTTTGGGATTGCTTATATAAAATTGAGAGGTGAGATCATGAAAGAACAATATCATCTCAAAGAACAAAGGAACATATCATAACCATCCATTTTTCATCAAATTAAAAAAAAAAACTCATTTTCCACCTTTTAAAAAAAACAACATATCTTGCAAATGGTAAATTGTCAAAATACACCATCGCGGCGAGAATATTTTTATCTTTCAGTAGACAGGCACTTTGATATATTTTCGACGATTTTTTAGAATTGAAATTTCCGCCCAGAAAAATCACACGTGATTTGTAAAATCACCTGTGACTTTATTTATTTTTTTATTTTTTGTTTTTTGGTTTTTTACAGTATAAACAAATAACTTTTATTATTATTTATTATTATTCACATAGTATTGGAAGTAAAACGAGAAACAAGTTGTGTTGCTATTCCTTTTTAATTGCAAAGCTAATTCTTTTGGAAACTACATTTGTGAATTTGGGATTCATAACATTGTTATTCATAACTCATTAGACTATGTTGAGTAGTTTTACCGCCTCAAATTCAAGAAAATTAAAAGTATCAAACACGTAATTTAAAAAAATCATGTGTGATCATAAATCACATGTGATTTCACAAAATCACATGTAATTTCAAAAAATCACATGTGATTTTTAAATTAATGACGAGAATATTTTATCTTTCAGTAGACAGCCATTATATACTTTTGACAACTTTTAGTGTTAAAATTTCCGCCAAGAAAAATTACATGTGATTTGTAAAATCACTTGTGATTTGTTGTTTTTTAAAATCACGTGCTATTTCATAAATCGCATGTGATTTCACAAATTCACTTATGATTTTTAAAGTAATAAATCACGTGTGATTTCATAAATTCATAAATCGCATGTGAATTTTCAAATTTACGTGTGATTTTTAAAGTAATAAATCGCATGTGATTTTTCGAATCACGTGTGATTTTTTTTGGGCGGAAATTTAAAAAAAACGTCGAATGTATATAAAATGTGCAAGTCTTATAGAAAGATAATTTAATTCTCTTCGCGGTGGTATAATTAAATTTGCGTAACGATTAACGGTTTGAGAGATATTTTAATTTTAAAAAATAAGATGAAAGTAGGTTTTGTAATTAAATTAACATAATCTAAGCCATTAGATGAAAATAAAATGGATGGTTGAGATTAAAGAGATTATTTTTTAATTAGATATTGTTTTACATAGACCCAAAATTTAGATGGTTGAGTTGAGATCAACATAGACCCAAAATTTAGTTATTAGATTCAATGAATCAATCATTATGCATTTATTTTTATTAAAATAATAAAAACCCACTTTTCACATCTTTTTTAAAAATAAAATATCTTGCAAACGGTAAATCGTCAAACGACAAAAAATACACCATCGCGACGAGTATTTTTTTATCTTTCAGTAGACATCCACTTCGATATACTTTCGAAGAACTTTTTTTGATTTTTTTAAGTCACGTCTGAAAAAATCACATGTGATTTGTGATACAAATCACATGTGATTTCATAAAATCACATCTGATTTCATAAAATCACATGTGATTTGTGATACAAATCACATGTGATTTTTTTCAGACGTATCTAAAAAAAATTCGAAATTTTTTTCGTCGAAAGTATATAGAAGTGCCCCTCTATAGAAAGATGATTTAATTCTCGTCGCGATGGTATGTTTTGTTTTGCGTAACGATTAACGGTTTGTGAGATATTTAATTTTTAAAAAAGAGGTGGAAAGTGAGTTTTTATTATTTTTATTAAAAAATGAGTAGCCAAGATTGATTCATTAGGACTTTGGGTCTATGCTAAATTTTGGGTCTATGTTGAACTTTTGACGATTCGGATAACACATTTAGAAGTGATTGAAAGTTTGTATATTTAAATCTTTTCCAATAGTTTTTTAACCTAAGAAAATAACTCTTTTTAAGTATAGTGAACTGAAAATTAAAGAAACTCAAATGTAATGTCAGACCCTGTTTTCCCGCACGACCAGTTTTATGTTGCTTTGTCTAGAGGGACAACACGTAGAACTACAAAGGTATTAGTGAAGTCTCTCCCAGAGTTCGGTCAAGAAGAAGTCTACACCTCAAATGTCGTGTAGTAAGACGTGATGAATAATGTGCATTGTTATGTATTTCATAATTGTTAGTTTTTATAAAATTTCTAATATATAAACATCATAATATTCTTTATACTCTTGTAGTAATTCATAGTTAAGTTGATAGTTTTTAATAATAAAAAATATATTGATGTTCAAGTTAGTATATTGATGCGTATAATCGTTTAAATCAATATTTTAAGTTTTAAATTTATAAAACTCGTCTATCTATGGTCTACAACGCATTAACGGGTAGAGAACCCGATCGTGTGTAGTGCAGGATTGGTAAATCTGAGGTCATCCCAAGAGCAATTTATTAGTGGAGTAAGACAATTTTAAGGAATGTAAGATTAAAAACTTTGTTGAGAAAAGTATTATAAACTAATTGGAAAAGTAGTTACAAGATGGAAGGATTACTATCCTTGAAATAATCATGTGGGTTTATACTATAAGGTGCAATGCCACCAACATAGTTTTCTGAGGTTTCACTAGGCTTGAAAACGCATCCTTGCCTACCCTATGATTCCTAAGTGGAATGAACCTGCGAAGGAAATTTACCTATTCTTAGTTCACAGTGATTAATTCCTCCAAATAATATGCCGAATATGTCTAAGGTGTAAATCAAGACTCAGTTGTGTGTCACACCAAATATCATGGCTAGATCCCATAATAAAAGCTCACTCCCTGAGGGAGTGAGGGCCTAAGATCACAACTCATTCAAAAGGGGCACTTGCATATGGCTAAAGTTCATGTTCTGGTTTTAAGACTAAGGGAACGCCCAATGGGCATATGTAGAACAACCAACGGAGATTGGTAATCCGTGGTCAATAGAGGACACTAAGGTTCAACGGATACCTTACTACAAAGTACTCTCACAACCTTAACTTAAAACTAAACCAGGATTCTGCAGCTCAAAAGGCAATTTATCCAGGAGACTAAATTGACAACAAAAAGAGTAAAGAAACCAAAGAGATTAAAACAAAGATAATATAATAGATAATTAAACCATGTTTAGATCCAGAACAATGAGATGAACAAGCATGGGCAACATGTCCATGACATCTAGATTACCAAACCTGCTCATGTTACAAATCAACTAGATTCTTTTTTCCTTTTGTCTTGTTTCCAACTTTTGGTGATGAAGATGGGTTTCTTAAAATCCTAGTTAGGGCTCTGGGAATGGAGAGATATCTCAATGACCGAAATTCTTCGAATATATATAGTTTTCGTGATAACTACGGCGTAGTTGTATGTGGCAAACTACATTGCAATTATGTTGATTCAGACATTCAAAGTGTAGGCGTGAAGTAGCTATGACGTAGTTGAAGTGGCCAACTACGTCGTAGTTGTGACTAGACATGTGTTCTTCTGGTAACTCTTGATAACTACGACATAGTCCTTATGAGGCAACTACGCCATAGTTTCTTCTAAGCTCGCTTGGGTCTTCATTGAAACTACGACGTAGTTCAATGTGGTAACTATGCCATAGTTATGTCTTGGCAGCATAATTTCTTCACTTTATCTATCTAATTCCCGTGTCTTTCCGTTCCAACATTCATAATATCCTGTAAATGAAATATAAGGTGATTAAGTACATATTTTAACCATAAATAGACAATTATGAATGTTTTACAAGGGATTTTGATACAAAAAGGTATAGAGTATTTGATGTTATTAAATATCCCCCCA
>BQNB010118274.1:0-21022 GCA_026074375.1 Tanacetum coccineum | reverse complement strand
CACGGCAGCAAAACAACATCAACAAATAATCCATAACTTTTCATTTTAATAATCACTCAAGTGTTCATGCATTCTTAGAGTTTGGTTTTGGAAGCTTGGGGTATTATATTTCTAGCAAAGGTTTAAACAAGATCACATTAGGGTTTCCATCTAGGGTTTCAATTTGGAGTTTGGTTTTTGTTTCTTCATCATCCTACGCACTTGCTAAAGGTCCTCTAAACCTTAAACTCTTGTCAATACTTCATATACATGTTTACATACTAGTTATTTTGTTAAGTCACCACCTAGCTTTTATTTCATGTGTATAATGTTCATATAGTTAAATCACCATTTAGGATATTTATAAACATGTAAAATGAGTTTTACTTGTGATCATGGTTTATATACTTTTCATATGTCTTGTGGATGTTAAGAACATGTTATAATTGAAACATAAGCCCTATATAAGAATGGTTAACTTATTAAGAAGTATGTACCTAAACTAGTTAAAAAATCTAAAAAGGTTTATAAGTGAAAGTGTTGTAAAGGACTTGATATCATGGACGAATCTTGGACAAAATGGACTAATGGACCTTGTAATATATGAGACATATGATATAAAGTATTATGGAGGACTTATGGTATTTTATTTAAGATAAAAACTAATTAAAACAAGTTTATATATATAAATACCTAATTATTAATAAGGGGCTGTTTTGGTTCGAATTCCAAGACAAGGATTTTATGATTTTATAAAATACTACATGTCGCAAGGATCGTGGGCATGTAGAAAACTCGAAAAACCGATTTATAACGAAGGAGATACGACGATTACAAGTTTACGATAATTAATACTTTTATAAAAAGTTACTGTTCATCAGGAACATTTATTTTTGGCAAAACATCATAAATAAGTAGAACTTTTAATTACGAGAACGTGCTCGAAAGAATCACTAAAAACGGAGCTAAAACGAGTAAGATACGACGTTTCAAAGTTATCGAACATTATTTATAAAAGCTGAAAAACCGTGAATGCTTCAGCAGCTACTGAAACTCAGTTTTGAGGACCTTCGGGTCCGATTGAGCCGAAGTGTAAAACTACAAAGTTGTTCGGAACGACATTTTACATAAACCTGCCGATTTTCATAATTTTCGGATGTATAGTTTGTAAACTAGACACTTTTCCTGACATGAATAGTGTTGGTTCGTTTTTAATAAAAAATTTGCGAAACATTTTAGAATCACATATATAATATTTATACATGTTTTTAACTTTATAAATATTATTTTACAATATGATTAAACTACTTATACGATAACATTATACGAATCATAAAAACGTTAAATCAAGTGTTTTTAACAAATAAATAAATTATTGGACAAGTATACTATTTTATATTACGAGTACAAATACATGGTTATTATTTAACAAATTCGATTTAAATATTGTTTCATTCTTTTTAAATTAAACAAAAAGTTCTAGGTGGTGATGTAACGCTATAACTTGTGATGCAGTATTTAGAATAAATACATTACACTCATTCGGCCTATAATTATTTAGGTTGCATTCGGACCTTCACGTGACATTTCCACTCGTCGACTTACGTTATTTATTCACTTTTGAGGTGAGTTCATAGCCTCATTTCCATCTACTTGTTTTACAAACTCTACGGGGTGAAATTACATGCTTGTTTTACTATGGACACAAGTGTTTTAAATTGTATGCTATCCATATTATTGCCTGAATATTATTGCCTAAGTTACCGCATTTGCCACTTAAGTCCCTACCTAATCATGAACCGTTAATTGCTAATGTAGTGAGCGCTAGTGTTGTGGATAGATCTATCGGGACTAACAATCCCCACCTAGAATTTCTGGTCACAAGTTGATCATGGTGCATTTAACATTTAGAGGAACTTGTAGGCTGTTTGGCAGACACCCTATACTTATTTTGGGGCACTGACAGTTAAGGTTTCGGTGTCATGAGCTTAGTGCAATAATACATGTTTTGGACTACTGAATTTGTTTCATAATCTACATCTACTTAAATCTTGTGGTCCACTCATTTACTGATAAACCTATGAATTCACTCAACCATTGTGTTGACTTTTAGCATGTTTAATTTCACGTCCTAAGGTGTAATTTCTGAAAGGGAGCTGCGGGGATATCATGAAGATGGAATTGTGTGTTTATTTAAATTCGATGCACTCTTTAACTTTTAAAAAACTTATGTCATATTTTGAAATCGTGAAACTTTTGTGTTACAAATGTATGTTGAAGTTTATGACGCTTTTAAGTATGTGGGACCTACTGTGAAAACTCTGATATTTTATAATGCATCGAATGTACTTATTTAAAACGTCTCTTTGAGGTCATTTCCTATATCTTGTTTGTTATACTATGACGTGGCACCCCATTGTTATCATTCCGCTGCTACCTGATTTGGGGGTGTTACACTACGCCTTATATGTTTTCTAGAAAGCATGACTATCAATCTATAAAAGAAAGCATGTAGATGTTTCTTTTTGAAAAAGGGGGAGTGAGGATTGGGGAAGGTCCAAAAAGCCCTCACTTTGACCATGTTTATTTTTGCATGTGTTTAAGACCATCAGCAGATTCAATATTTGGTCGTTATGATGTTTAAGGTAGTTCGTGTATAAGTCCGGCTCAAGAAGTATGTGTGTGGTTAGAAACACGTGTGTGTGTGTGCAATTGCAAACATTGTAATAACTTTAGCAACACTTATAAAACAAAACAAATAATTATGAACATACCCAAAAAGAGTAGACGATTGAAAATCCCCGATGGCCAACATTTGGTTCAATAGGCATGAATGTTCAAAATCTTCAAGTATATCGAAATAAGGCCATTGGATGATGCTTAATATCTGCAATTAAAATACAAAAGATGAAAGAAACTTTGCATGACAAATTACATTATGCTTAAGAAACTTAATACCTATAAGAGCTAGAAAAAGCAACAAAGTTTAATGTAGTATGAATCTTTTTTGGCATAGTGATGTTGCTAAAAAAATAATCCTGACTTCCTATACAATAGCATTTTAAGCAGTCAAATAATGTACATCAGGATTAGATAGCAGTCAAGTACTAACCTGCGGATATATAAATGACAGAAGAAATACACATATACACAACATCACCTACTGATAATTCATATCTCAAGTCATGAATAACTTTTTTCTATGAAGTACACATATATCCGATATCACCAATTGTATTATAAGCTTAGACAATCCATTTGTGGTGTTAGTAATCAGTTCTTTTATACCCCACATGACAGAAGCTAATCATATGTGATTTGAAAAACCAATAATCAGACAATAACTCTTAAAAAAGGTTCCCAAACACCCTTTAAATAACATATATTATGATACATACGAACCATTTACCTTTGTTTCTCTCATGCGTCCAACTGGTGCAGCTTCTTCCTTTGGTTGAGCTTCGGCTGCAGGCGGTGGTGCAGTCTGCTCTTATGCTCTTACAATATATTACCAACCTCAAGCGAGAGCTGAACAAAGGGTAAATGCGTTAAGAAGTGCTCCAAGCGTTCTAAAGTGAACATCAAGAAATAGGAGTCGATATTTTTACATAGTTACATGGCATATGTATCAAGTAAAAAAAATAATGAATAGATAAAATATACCATTTCTTGGCCAGTCCATGTTGACGTCGCCTTCTCTGTCCATAGATTAGTATTTCCAGGACCAATAGAGATACAATCATCCCCTGTAGAAGTTTTAGTATTCACGATGGTAACACCAGTGGATGATATTAAATGGATTCCATTTGTGTTCGGGTTGACACCAAATGCTCTGAGATAGTCACTCCTTGTAACTTGACATTGGTGCATGCATCTAGTTACAGATCTTTCGACTTACAACTTACAAATCTTTCTAGATCTTCCAACGACAATGCATTATTTTGACTCATGCTCAAAATCAAGAGACAGTATAACAACATAAATGTGACTAGAAACTATAGCTACCTGCGTAACCATATACACTATTAGCGGGTTATTCGCCACCGAAATTTTCTGATACCTCATTTTCTATCTTCAGCACCGGGGCAACTTCACTCTCATTTGTAAGAAACCTGTAAAATCTAATTGGTTAACAGCATGTCAATAAAACTAATAAGGATGGAGATACAGTTATGGCATGATATTTTATCATAGAAAATCAGGAAAGCACGAATATAAGGTTGAAAAATGTTGGAAAGCGTTCATTATGATGCCTAACAAACGAAGCCAACAATAACATTTCAAGGAAACCATAAATGACAATTTAGGCCTGTTGTTTTAGAGAAATTATGGCATAGATACTCTATTAAACAAATCAATCTAACAATGCTTAGTCGCTGCACCTTGAGGAGCTATAAACTAATCCTAGGAGACCATTCATAATAAATATTGTAGGCATGTGCTTGAATATCATATAAGAATTTGATATACTGTTATTAATACGTCGTTGCACGACAAATTTCTTGTATGATTTGTTAATATTCCTTTCCTAATATTAACAATGCTACATTTATATGTTGTGTTTCAATTAAAACAAACCTAATGTTTACCTATAACTATATAAGCAATAATTTCGATCGAAACTCTTAACGTTGTCTAGTTTAAGGCCAGCTGATCAGGAGCATAGAGTGGTCAACACATTTTTAAAAACACTAATGGACGACCCAAGTAGCTTAGCAGGATAGTCGGTTGACTCGCTGATATAATAAACAATAACAGGATAAAAAATGGGATTCCGTAATGTTTATTCTACTTAAGTCTTATATGTTGTTTATAACTATCCAATATCTTCATAAGCTAACAGAGTCTAACCTTTTTTGCAGCACCTCAAGCTGAGTTGATGCAGCAACTTCATAGATTTCATGGCCAATCTTCAGTTACCCAGAAATCACCGACACCACCATCAATGTCAGCAGCACCACCAATACCAGTAGCAGCACCACCAATATCAGCAACAGAACCACCACCAGCAATACCAACAGGAGCACCGCCACCACCACCGCTGCCAGCAACATCAACGCCACCTAAATATAGATGAAAAAGCAAATGAGGATCAGAATGGGCTCGACACCTTATATAGATTTTCTGACTATTGTGGTTGCAAAATGCAAATAATGAGATACAGCACGCTGTTTTAAAAAAAGCATGTTGAAAACCGAATATTTACCTAAACACGCCATAATCCTCTTACAACCAGCCATATTTATCAACGTCAGACCCACCCACCTCACAAAACATATAGAAGGCAGGGTTTGAAACTATTTGGCTCAGAGTTGCGAGTGCGGGCCGGGATTAGAATGTACCCAACCCGCCATGGCTGTAAACACGTAGCCGTGTTGCCTCGCCAAGACACATGTAATAAACGCGTAAACACTACAGTATCTTCATCGCCTATGTTTAAGTTCATCACAACCTCTTACCATTCAAAAACGGTGCTAATAAGCACATGTAAGTAGCCAAAGTCCTCGGTAACAGTAATAACCACGTAAGTACAAAAACCCGTTTCAGCAAAGCAAGCGCTAAAACCCAAACCGATCCAGCTTTTTTATTATAAAACCGATCCGATACCACTCGCTCTTATCTTTTCTCCCCACCAAAAACTCTAGAACCATCAGTGATTATACGCATCTCTCTTTCCCTCAATCTCAAAATTGTTTTGGAGGCTCAGACAGGCAAGGGACCGAAAAAAAGATACGTAGGCCATGGCTGCAAGTGTAGTAACTTACCCCGCCAAGCTGCGAAGAATCTCAATTTTAACCCCTTGTCACCGAAGAGTCATCACAGCCACTATTTGTGTTTATCAGCCAAGCCGAACGTTCGATGGCATCCCGAGTTCAAAAAAAGCAACGTCTCAACTAACAATAGCCAAGACACAATTCCTCATCGTGTCAGTCACCATATTACATATGGCTGCAACCACGTGACAGTGTTGCTAAGACACTGGAGTGGGCAGCAAAGATATAATACAAATGCAAAACATCTACCAAAAAATGTAGGTAAGGAAACAACTGATAAAAAGAAATATGTTTGCCATGGTTGCAAGCTTAGTAAGGTTGCCATGCCACACTGTAAGTAACCTCAGCGTATAAGCAAGCCTCAACCATAAATACGAAAAGCATGAATTTTTACGCGCTTATAGCAGGCACAACGATACCAACAAAAATAGCTTCTATAAATTCCGAGCCACAAATTTGCAGCTAAGGAGAAGGGTTAACCCGCCGTGGCTGTAAATCCAATAATTTGCCCTGCCAAGATGCGGATAACCTCTACTCAACAAAATAACCAAAGCTAACACACAATTTCACATATGAGATATATCTCATGTCCACCCAACACACGTCAACATTATAAATTAACATGGGGGTGATTGTTTCAGCTTATGTAGCCTGCTTATGGCTTACTGGATTTTTATGCAAATCAGTTCGGGTGATCCGATTTTATTAATAAAATATGCTAAAGATCCGAATTTATATTAAAATATTTCAAATAGATCCTAATAATAACATTATAAATTAAGATGAGGGTAATTGCTTCTGCTTATGTAGCCTGCTTATGGCTTACTCGATTTTGGACTTATGTTTCATAAGCCTGCTTTCTTATAGCTTAATTTTACACTAATAAGCCGTAAGCCGTCTATATAAGTCAAAACAAACACCCCCATCAAAGGGTCTGATCAACCTCATACAATCACCCGCCATGGTTGCAACCACGTAGTTGCCCCGCCAAGATACAAGTTTCTACAGACTACGCTTACCGAAACAACAAAGTCACACAAATCACATCGTCTCCCGCATTGTATAAACTTAACAAACAGCAGGAACTCCGTAAAACACACCATCAATAATTTACCCCGATAAACAAACTCAAAATAAAATCTTAACAAAATGAAACATCAACAATTTACCTAACAATTGAAAACTTAATCGTTAAAATATACCTTTCGATCCGTTAGAGATTGTAACTCAATTCGACACACATCCGTCGATTCCAACCCAAACCAACAAATGAAAATCTCCAACAAAACAAACCAATCATATAAGGTCACCAACTTCACATACCGACCATGTAAGGTTACCAACGTCACCTACCGACCAACAACGCTAAATGATAACACTCAAATTATACATGTTTTTATATGTGTTATCAATGATTTTATATATATAAATTTGTTAAATATAAAAACTTTTGGTATAGAATAGAGTATATTTGCTATTGTAGGTTCTAAGTATGTGTCGTGGAAGAAAAAGGAAGAATACATGAAAATTTGAAGCTTAAATGAAGAAATAACTCAAGCTGAATGCTTCCCGGCACCTGTTCACTGTTTGGGCCATAACTCGGTCATACGAACTCCGTTTTAACTGGTTCAAGCGGCCACGCGAAGAGAATTTAATTTTCTACAACTTTGAAAAAAGCCATTTGCTGAAAACCACTAGAAGTGCGTCAGTTTTGCACAAAAGTGCGGCGTACTTTTTGCACCAGAACTGAAATTAAAGGAAATTAAATGCAATTAAATGCCAAGTGCATTAACACCCGAAGTGCTGCGCACTTTTTTGTAAGTGAGGCGCACTTTGGCCCTAAAAAAGCGTATAAATACCCTCATTTGGCTCTCTCATAACACACATCTCACATACAAACTTCTATCTTACACACATAATCTCTATAGCCTTTGGAGAGGAGGAAGGAGTGGTGAGGATCTTAGGATCCAATGATCCAAACACCCCTCTAAACCTCTATGCTACCACCACTCTCCACTATAAACCACCACTAAAACACATATTTCCAAAAGTTCTACACCATATTTAGATCATATACCATCCATTTCCATACCCTTAACGCTTATCATTTTGATTCTTGGAGAATTCACACCAAATTCTCTCAAGATCATCACCATAAACCTTGTTACCAAACACTCCATTTGGTGATATATTATGGATTTCCAGAAGTTACTTGGTATATTTTGGGTTAATTCAGTAGCATAGGTTGTTGGTTGATCTTGGATACTTAGGTTGTTTGACTAGTGGTTGTTGTAGTCGAAATATTGGTTTTGGTACTTTATACTCGAATTACTCGCATAAATGGATTTGGTACATTTCTTTACTAATAATATTGATATGTTTTTTGAGTTTATTCATGTTTGTGATGTTGGTTATTGGTTTGGTTATGATTTGGTTGTGTCTCGCTTACTTGGACGATATTTATATAACTTGTGAATATGAATGCTTATGGATTCGATATTGTTTTACTTGGATTATTGTTTATCTTTTGGTATATCATTGCAATTGAAATAGGCTAAAAGGGTTAATTGTTTTGATATATTTTGAACCGTTTGTCTATGGCGTGTCAATATCATACTTGTGAGAATTGTGTGGTAAATTGATAATCAACCCAAGTGGAATAATGTTTAAGACCCTTCCTTATGTTGACCGACCAGGTTGGGAGGAATTCATATGTATGCATATTTGATATAAACCATTCTTAACGCGCTCGTGATGATGTAGTATATAGGCCGAAAGGATTCTATGTTATCATTGGTAGATATGCTTGTTATTATGATTACCCGTTATTCATGACTTGCATGATTTGTTTATATAAAGTTTGCAAAATCTATATCTTTTGTGCTTGGTTTCTGCTTACTTTACACACGTTTTGGCTATTTGATCCGTGACAATCAATTAGCTTTGTTACTTGATAAACAATCTGTGAATTGCTACAAATCCCATGAAAGACCTGGCTCTTACCTATTTCTATATTACACTCGAATAGGGATATACTTGCCCGAAGTTGTGTTTTTAGTCAAATTGGTATTTTAGTTTTATAAATTTTAAAGCTTGTAGAAAACACACATCAAAAGGTGAGATGGCTAGCGATGCCAAAAAAGATACTTATTTTCTCTTGGATAAAATCATCTGAGGATCAGCGAGAGTGTTTCCGGTGAAGCTGGGAAAATAGTCCGGTGTAAGCCTGAGTATAGTAGGAAGTGTGTAGAGGAAAAAGCATTCACATCGTAATCAGATGGGACGTTAATATGGTGGGTGGATGTATGAACATTAACTGTGTAACACCCAGTGTAAAAACATAAGTTATTTATATAATAATCTAATTAGTTATGTTATCATTTAAATCCTATTCCGGAATGCAGTGCAACGGAGGGACTTTCTGGATGAAAAGTAGTTATAGTTTAGTTTTAACTTGTTACTCTTTACTAAGACTACTTGATACCAATCTGTAACATACCCACATATTTTGTCATATGTAGCTGAAGTAATTTAGGATTACTTTCATAAATCAACAGTATAGTCGTCTATCCCCCAATGATTTGTGAAATTAAAACCACGTTTGATGTTCGGACAATGATTTGAATTGAAGACAAAGATTGATTTGATTTTTTTTACTTCTACAAATTAAAATAAGTAAATAATAACAATTAAGCAAGAAAACGAATAATGGGAAATTAAACTTTAACTAAAACGCAAATAGGAACCATAACGGCAGTTAAAAACCCTAAATTTTCCAAAATTTTATCCTAAAATCGAATTTTTTTTTCTTTTTAAATAGACTCTAATTGACAAAAGAGTAAGTTTAAATAAAACTATAACAAAAACAGAGTTGAAATGAGCTAAAAATCACGAAAAACGTAAACAGGAACGAATCCCGTTCTTTAAAAAAATAAAATTTTGCAATTTCAACCCTCGAAATTATAACATAATTTTCTAGATAAAAAAAATGATAAAAGAAAATTTTAGAAAAAAGAAAATTATTTTTTTGATTATTTTTGTATATTTTATGATTTTTTAAAGTTTTAAACTAAATTAAATGTTTAAAAATAACAAACGATAATGAAAAATTACGAAAAATTCCCAAAAAGTCCTAAATGAGATGAGAATCTTAGGAAAAATAAGCTTATGGTAACAGCTTAATGAATAAGCTCCGGAATAAGCCAAAACAACTTATTAAGCTTATGAGGAGAAAACGTGTATAATAAATAGATTTTTTAGACTTAGAATGAAAAAGTCCCCAGGGCGCAGTGGTAGTGAGTGTGTGTTGTGGTGTTATAAAAGGGGTAGAGGGTGTTGAGGTCGGGGGTTCCAGTCTTGCTCACCTCCGATTTTTACCTTCCCCCTTTTTTTATTTTTAAAAACTTATAAAAGCAAAGTTATTAAGCACCTAAATATAAGCAATTTTAATAAAAGGAACGTTTTATGAAAAGCCCTAAATTAGCTGAAAAACATCTTATAATATGACAGAAACTACTTAACTACTTTTTTTTAAGTTTTTCTAAACTATATAAGCTAGAAGACTAAATAAGCTAAAGTTTATGACAAATTAAGATACTAATAAGCTAATTCTAACCTAAAGAGCTAAATGAACAAGAATAAGCACACAGAATAAGCCATAAGCTAGAAATTCAAAATAAGCACTTATAAAAAAAACTTAAAACCAAACAGTCCCTTAGACACACTTTGAGCTTAATTTTCAACAACCAAATAAGCTCCTCAGGATTAGAGACTTACTTTTTCTGAAACATGGGTTTAAATGCTATGTAAAAGAGCTTTTTGAAAGAACTTTTGCAAACAAGAGCTTATAAAAAAAACTTGTTGAAAACAGACAGAAGAGACAGAAAATGCTGAGTTTGCTTTTAGAATTAAAAAGGACAAAAATCAATTTTGCAGCTTAAAATCAGATAAGCAAATGACATTAATTTGACAAAGCAAATTGAGGCAATTGATTAATGACATAAGACCTGCTTGTTCTATAAAAATTAAAACCTAAACTCTACTTTAACCTATGAAATGGAAGCTAGCAATGGACAAAATGTTTTCCTATTCTGTTGCAGTTGACAAGCATATGATTCACAAAAACTCAAAATCTAATGTTGCAGAACTTTTGGACACCATTCTAACATGCATAAAACTAAAAACTTAAAACTAATATACACCTAATGGCAATTATAGAAATGATTTGAGCTTATTGCCAAAATACACCTAAAGACTTGAACATTTAAAATAAGCTAATATGAAGCCCTAAATAACTCTTATCCTAGATTATAAAACTATCTTAAACAAACTTATTTGAAGCTTAAACTTAACAAACCAAGATCACAATGGCTACAAACAATTTTCTCTGGCATTATGCTATTTTCAACACTCCTTTAACCTTAAGACAGATTTCATTCAAACTAGCAAATATGAAAACTAATGAACAAAGATTAATAACCAGATGATAGACAGCTTATAGCAACCACATTCAACATATATGAATAAGCAAATAAGCTAGAAATTAAGATTTACTAACTATGCTAATATTTATTACTTTTGACGATTAAAAAACATTAAAATGAAAACTAAGATCTACTTTATTTAGACTTTAAAAACAGAATTATCAAAAATACTTATTAAGCAAATATCATTGAATTAAGCACCAATAAGCAAAAGATAAGCAGAAAATAAGCAACTATTAAGCTAGAATATTAAAGACAGGAAAGATAAAAGAAAACTTACAAAACCTTAGCTAAACAAAGGCAATTAAGGCTCAATGAGCTGTCTACAAGCTCCAACTTATCCTAGGATAAGGCTGTGAAGGTCCATAAGCTCTTCCATGGTTTTTTTTTTTTACCTTATCATTAATTTTACCACAATCCAGAAAAAAAAAAAAAACAACGGTAATATAAACTGGTTTTAAAGGTTAAAGTATATTAAGGGCTTATTATGAGCTCAATTTGAGGTTAGAGACTCAAAGAGCTTATATTGAGCTTATGAGGAGCTTATGTAACATTAAAAGCTTATTAAAGAAAGTTTTAAGTGAATTTGAGAAAAGCAAATACGAATTCTATTACATTGGGAAAAAAGTAGTAACAATTCTGAAAGGAAATTACATTTAGCGAACATTAAGCTAATACATTTTAAATGAAAATTACAAAAGTAATTTTAAATAAGACTAATTTTAAGCTCTCCTAGATATTTCCCGTGTGGTGAGTGAGCTTTGCTTGTAGTTATATGCCTGGTGAGGAAACTTCTAGGCACCATTTATTGTTAACGCTCCAATCAATCCTTCCCCATCAATTCTTTCTCATTCATTGGATGCTCTCTCTCATCGTTGGTATTAGATTATGATCTCATTGGATTGCCACGGTGGCCAATCCGTGTTGTGACCCTCTTTGTGCTTCTTTTGTGCGCCTTTTGTACAAAATTCTGATCTTGGTGTGTTTCTTCCTTGTAACGCGTGTCATTCCTTTTGGGAATTGACCAATGGGAGCCTTGGATGATGTATAACTCTGCCAAGGTGGAGGGTTTCACTTGAATTGCGTAGCCACATCCTTAATTTTTATTTACCCCATGATTGTGACATGAGGTAAAATGGGGAAGAAGATGAACAATAACAATTGTTCTTCCCGCGTTTTTACTTTTATAAAAGGGGAAGTTTGACTTTGTTTCTTTTTACCCCGATGATTTTTTGACTTTCGTGGCTTATAATAGGGTTTTAGCCGGGTATTTGGGCTGGGCTTAGGCTTTATAAAAATGGAAAACGAGTAGATAAGGGTGTTAAACTCTTTATATTAAAAGAGTTAACACCGTTAGGGTTTAGGGGACCATTTTTGCAATTTGGTTTTCTTTGAGGGACTGATTTGGTATTTTTGGGTTTTGTCTTTTTGTGGGTTGACCTTTGATAGCATTCTCCCGGCTTGTGCACACTCAATTCCGTTCCCGTGTCCGTGATTGTCCGGTTTTGACCGTTTTCTTGAGATTTTTGCAATATCCGTACCTACACAATCACAAAGACAAAACAAGCAATATACAAGCATTTAAAGCATAATTTTGTCTTTTATGGGTCATTTTTGATATAAAACGGATATGTGTTTTCACACCTTGTCCACGAGACTGTTTTGGAAAAATTTAGTTATCATTCAATTATATATATAGTTTTTTGCTAAAGAGGTCCCAAAGTACATTGAATAATCTTCTAAAGTTATTGATAACAAGTTTGGACGTCCTCAAGTCCAATACCACTCCGTGCTATAGTTTCTCAATTACCTGAGATAAACATGCTAAAAGGATCAACACAAAGGTTGAGTGAAATTAACAGTGTTTGCAATGTAATAGTTGAATACAAGTCAATGTAATAGTAAATAATTTTACAACGCCTAATACAATTATCATGGTAATCATTCTTATTTGCCCTATGCTATGAACCAAACATTTATACATCCGAAGTCAATTTAACGGACTTAATAGGAAAACTGTTCTTATGGAAAGGTAACTTGCCAAAGTTACTCATTGTTCTCAAATATAGTGCGTTTGGTTACCCCATGTACGGGTTCAACCATCGGGAGTCGTCACCCCTATAGATCTATCTCACATAATATTCAGTTCACTCACAAGTGACTAATGCTTCTTGTTTAAGAAATACTGCTAGTGAGGAAACTTAGGCATAATATATCAGGTTAGCATATAGTTTGGAAAAATACTTATATTCATGGTTTATAGCAATGTATCTCCCACGGATTTGAAAACATGTAATGGTGGGACTATGAAACTCAACTTATAATGGTAGTTGATTGATTTGGATTTACATTCAAATGGGAGAAACGACCTCGTCATGCAACCTGGAGTAAAATGTCATGTCTAGTTTGTTATTTTTAATTTATTCATAATGTTTAACGTAAATGATTTTAGTTTGATAGTTCATGAAAACATCGTATTACTGTTCGGGCTATCATAATCCAGAGGTCATGTAGTAAACGTTTGAGGAGTTAGGACACTTTAAATCGTAAATCCAGCAACTCGTTAAAACGTCTACCAAATGTAACCCCCACATGAAAACTCCTAGTAACGTGATATGTATATAGATTAAATGATAAGGGATTTTTTTATTTTTCTTTTTTTAAAGTTTCTTCAAAAGCTAGCGGATGATTATTTATGTTAAATATATAACATAATTATTTTATAGTGTTTCGATCGTAAATGAAACGATAAATATGTCGGGTTTTAATAAAATCAAGTCTTATAATATTTAAATATATTTTTATAATTAATATAAAAATATTACATTTTATACCCTTGAGAATATAAAATTGACAATATATACTCTTGGTATATATTGATTTACAATTTAAATCCTTTATATATAATTTTAAAACATTCAACCCTTAACGTAGAATGTTGGCAAAACAGGGCCCTCTGTGTGTCTTTAGTGTAAATTACAATTTCAGCCCCTCTAGTTATAAGTTTTAAGAATTTTACAATATATACCCCTTTGCATGAAACGTTTTGCATTTCTAGTCCAAAAACCATATACTTTGTATTTTTAATCCAATTAGTTTTGCAGCATTTAGCTTATCATAATAAGCTAAAATAAGTTTGGTTTTATAGTTTTAACAAGCTTATAGCTTGTGAAAATAGCTTATGAGCTTGAAAATCCAATTAGGGTACGTTTGGCTTTAAGGTTTGTTTTAATGCTTATAAAATAGATAGGTTAGCTTATTAAAATAGCTTTTAAGACCAGCTTTTAGCTTATAGCTTATTAGGGTTTTGAAAGAAGGGTTTTAGGGTACGGTTTGGTTTAGGAAAACCAAAAAAATGAGTTTGTGGTTCAAGAACTTATACAAGTAACTTAAATACAGCTTATACATGATCTATAATGATACAAGAGCTTATGGAACGAGTTATAGGACTTACTAGCACACGAATGAGTCAAAATGAGCAAAAACAACTCGAAAACTTTAGAAATGAATCAAGAGACTTCTTTCTTCTTGTTTCTTGGCTTCTACTTGCTGTAAACTTTCTTCTTAATCTTCCTTGGACCTTTTTAGATCATGATTTGAGTATGTGTTAAGTTTTAGAGATTAATTGGAAAGTATGTATGTGTGCGAGTATATATAGGGCTCGAAATAGAGTAGTGGCCAAGTTTACTTGGAGTGGTGGCCAAGTTTACTTAGTGTGGTGGCCAAGGGATAAATAGGTGACTAGGGAGAGCTAGTATGGAGAGGTGTAAGGTGGTGGGGTGGTTTCGGTTACCAAAGGAGGTGATGGAGATGGTTTGGTTCACTATGGTAGTGACAAGGTGTTTTCTTTGTGTGTGCAAGGGTGCGAGGAGGTGATGGAGGTGGTAGGGTGGCTGCTACATGGTGACAAGGAGGCTAGCAAGGTGGTGGATCATGATGGTGTGAAGGGTGATGCTTGGTTCGAATTAGGTTTGAAATAGTTTAGTATTTCGGGTCAATGAGGGTTTTGGATTAGGGTTTGGTTTAGGACGTGCTCCAGGGTTAGGATTTGGGAGGGTAAATGTGATTATATATAGCCATGGAATTTATCACATGCCTGCCAAAAGACAACAAACCGTTACTACACGATTTGGGTAATCGTGATCATCAAAAGAATTATGCTGACTGAGATGCAAACACTTAGAATTTCAAGTCGGAGGTATCTCCTTGGAAAGGAGTGATACATTTAGGAAAACGGGGAAAGCTGAACCATATTATATTTGACCTTTTAAGATCATTGCTAAAGTAGGAACCGTTGACTATCGTCTTGAACTCCCAGAGAAATTAAGCAGAGTTCATAGTACGTTTCACATCTTGAAATTGAAGAAATGCTTAGCTGATGAACCTCTTGCTATACCACTGGATGAAATCCAAGTTGACGACAAATTGCACTTCATCGAAGATCCTGTCGAGATCATGGACCGTGAGGTCAAGCGTCTAAAGCAGAGTCGTATTCCGATTGTCAAGGTATGCTAGAACTCTAAGAGGGGTCCTGAGATCACCTTGAAACTTAAAACCAAATGCAAAAGAAATACCTGTACCTTTTCACCAACTCTGCACTTGTGGCAGAGGTTGCACCATAAGCTTTGAGGACAAAGCTCTTTTAACGGGGAAAGAATATCACAACTCATAAATTTCCATTCAGTATCATAATGTTTTTTCATCTATAATCGAAATTTTTATAAGTTTGAATAAACTTTTACGCGTAACGATGTAATACCGTTACATATCTGAGAAATCGTGTAACACCCCATTTGACAAATATACTAGTGGAAGCTAATCTGGGGTATTTACTTATAGTACAACATTCATAATCATAGAAAAAGACTTAAAAGAGAGTGTTCAAAAGATACGTTATCATTCATTTAAAATTTGGTGTTTTACAACGGCAGGTCCCAAAAATATAGTTAATACAATGTGAATGATAACAAGTTTTAGGCAATCTTCATGTCCATGGCCACTAAGTGCAATATGTTGTCAATTAACTGAGATAACTGCTAAAAAGTCAACACAGTGGTTGATGAATTCATAGGTTTGATATTAAATAGTTGATCTACGAGTCATCATAAGTAAATTGTTATAAAAGCATTGTCTAGTAATGCGTTATAGTGTGGTATTGGGTTACGTTGTTATACACCCGATATTTGTAATAATTGCAACGAATACAATTATCATGGGAAAATGGTATTGTGTTATTGTTATGGTCATGGTCTCGTCTAAGCTCATGGCATACAAATTGACTAGTGTATATATATACCCAAAATGATGTGATATATATAAAGAGATAATGGCCCTCGGTGTAGGTAATTGCCATATCCTATGATTCATAAATATAGTGTGTTGTTGGTTACACTATCCGGTTATCACAAACAGGATTCGTCAACCCCGTTAGATCTATCCACAATATTCGCGTTCACTCGTAAGGATTAATGGTCCATGATATGAGGCGTCTTTATGGCATATAGTAACTTAGGACATTAATTGTATGGTTATATAGGGATTAATATGTCTGGGGAAAACACCTGTTATTCGTATTATAGCATGTATCCCCCTCACGGGTTTATGAAAACATTTAAGAGGATTAAAAGTGAGGCTATGAACTCACTAAGTCTTTGAAAAGTAATCACATTGTTATAAGATAAACGAGTATGTAAAAGAGTTTGTAACAAGCATGTATCCCCCTCGCGGGTTTATAAAACATGTAAATAAGTAAAGGCGAGGTTATCGATCTTAACCTGATAGGTAGATGGTATTTAAATATTCAAAATGAAGCTGAGAACCTTATCACAATCTTAACGGGGAATAATGATAGTAAACAGCCACGTATGCCAACCTGGGTTGAGCTAATAGCTTGGAAACGGTCGAAATCAGGGACTTTTACTTCGTACGCTAGATAAGACTCCTCGGGCTTCTTTTCTTGATTTATTTTGCTTCACTTCTGTTCTTGAGACTTCTTAGGACCTCTTAGAATCTTCTCAGAGCAAAGGATTGCTGCTATTAAGGGTTATAAAGGAGGAAGTGGGGATGAGTTTGAATGAAGAGTGTATTCCTATTTATAGTCTTATTTGAGCTTGGTGGCCAAGGGATCCTAATGCTTAAGGTTGGATAGATGGGAGAGATAGAGTTTGTTGTGTTGAAGCTATTGAGATGCAGTTGCATACGCTAGAAACTAGCTTAAGTGGTGTTGGCTTGGTCTTCGTGATGCGCGGCTAAAAGAGGACAAGGGGTGATGTGGCTTATTTGTCATACCAAGAATGAACTAGATATTTTGGAGAGGTGCTTGAATCAGTTTAGGAGAGAGTTCTATCTTTGAGGTTGCTTGGTTGCAGAAAAACTTTCAAAAATGGGTCAATTGCATAGGTTGTGGGTTACGGGTAAATTAGGCTCGAATTGAGTTTTGAGCTGGGATTTCGGTACATTTGTTTTAGTAATAATAGATATATTGTTCAAGATTGTATAAGGATTAATAACAAGAATTGATAGGTGGTTTGGGTTAAAAATGGGTGAAAATAAGTAAACGGGTCAATAGTTCTAATTAGGGTTCAATTAAGGTTTTCTAGATTTATTTCTTGTACATTGTTGTTAAAATGGTGAAATGATGATGGAATGTGATTTGTAATGTTGTAATTTATGTTATTACAACTTATTTAAGTATTGGTTTAGGTTTACAATAGATAAAAACAAAGAAACGGGTCACAGTTTAGAAACTAGCTCGGTTTTAGGGTTTAGGATTTTGAATTAAGGTTTTGAGCGTAAAAATATGTGTGAGGGATTACGAGTAGAATAATTAGGGTTTATACATTGTATATTGAGTGTAGTAGCTGTACAAAAGTGGCGGAACAAATAGAATAAAAACATGGAGGTAAAACGACTTTTTAGATGTTCATGCCTTAATGAACTTGTATATATGGCTTTTAGAGAACTAGTACTTTGATTTGGAGGGAGTTTATATTTCAAATACGTGTTACTATTACTTGTACTATGCTTTAGTAAATTGGTGTATTCACTTTAGATATTAACTTCTCATGAAATTGGGTTCTAGAGGTATACGATACGGTTAAAGCCCGTTTTGATATATGTTACATTGTTCATTATATGAGTAATGTACTTTGTATTAATGCTATTAAAGTTATCGAATTGATAGTTATGATGTTGGATTGACATATGAATAGATATACATGGCATAGGTAGGTTGTGTGAGCTCGTCTACTTTAGTTATGCAAGTTACATTGCATATTGAGATATTGGTAATGCAAGTAATGTAATAAAGCGAAACATTTCCCGTACAATTGTGATCATAGTAACATAGGTTGATTTTGCATTTGATGAAAATTCTGGGTTGTTATAATCTCCACCCTTACAGAAATCTCGTCCTGAGATTTAGTCAAAATGCCGGAGAGATGTCAAGGAATGAATTTGTAAGAGAGTTGCTAATCATGTGGGATACAGATTTGGAAATGAACAGATAATGAAGGTAATAATGATAATGATTAAGGAATTATTTGTACAAACGGATTGAAAGAAACTTGTTTGTACATATGTTTTATACTAAGCCCTACTTATTTATATTTATCACTTACAATGATAAGTGTCCAAATCCTTGTAACTGAGAAATTTATAATTCATAGTTATGAGATTTATTATTTCATTATTCAAACGAGAAGCGTCTAATTCATTTTCAATAGACTGATACATAATTTTGCTTACCTAAGCATAAAAACATGATATCAAAATGGTAATGTGTAGAAAATGATATGATCATGAAAGGTAAGAAAAATATCGAGGTATTAATTGTACTGACACCCGTATAGTCGAGGATAATAATTTATGTTTCAAAGGTATGAGGAGGGTATTCAGAGTTGAACATAATAGAATTGATGGAATTTGAAAACAATGTCGAGTTTTGATATCATCAGATAACAAGATGTAACAAAATCATCACTTTATTATTAACTTTACATATGAAACTTTACATATAAGATGTTGATTGTACTGACGCCCATATAATCAAGGATGATAATTTATGTTGCAAAGGTATGGGGAGGGTATTTAGAGTTTGAGTATGATAGAATTGACAAATAATGTCGAGTTTTGATACCAACAGATAACAAGATGTAACATAATTATTACTTTTATTTCATGGATATACGAACTTTACATACGAAAAAGAGTTGATACTTATGTTACATGTCTCGAGATTTAGTTGAGAGATAGAGTGATGTTGAAAAATAGATGTTCTTAGCTCCTACAGTTTCTAGTCTGATGGCCTACTTTGTAGCAATTCTGACACTTAACAGTGCACGGTCCGGTGTGATGTAGAGTACACTTCCTACAAAGGGGATGAGGTCCATTATATCCACGGTTTCCATTGGCCTTAAAGATTTCCTGCCTTCCATTTTGCTGCTGATGGTGATAATTGTTGCGGTTGTTATTGTTACGGTTATTTGGGTAGTTATTTTTGTTAATGTGATTGTTGGAGTGGTTATTGTTGTTGCGATCATTGGGGTAGTTGTTGTTGTTGGTGGTGTTTCTTCTATCATCAAACTTTCGTTTGTGATTATTGGTTTCTTGCACAGAATTACGCTTTATTATTTGGTCCATTAGTCTGTGAGCTATGTTGGTGGCTTCTTCCAGAGTCTGAGGTTTTGAAGCAGTAACGTTTCCTTCAATGCTTTGCGGCAGTCCCCCGATGAAAGCTTCCATAAGTTTCTCAGAATTTGGCACCATGTTTGGACATAAGAATGCTAATTCTTGGAATCTTCTAATATAAGTCTTGAGATCACTTCCATTTACAGTTAGACCATAAAATTCATCTTCCATTTTCTTGATCTCAGTTCGAGGACAGTACTTGTTTGTCAAAAGCCTTTTTAACTCAGTCCAGGTGATTTGATTAGCTTGCTCTATTCCCATAGGCTGGGCATGTGCATTCCACCAGGACAAGGCATCATCAGTTAAAGTACCAGTAGCAAATGTTACTTTATTTTCCTCAGCACATCTGCTTCGTGAGAATACTGATTCAGTTCGTTCAAACCAGCGAATAAGGCCTACTGCTCCTTCCGTACCATTAAAGCAGAAAGGTTGACAGCTGATAAACTCTTTGTAGTTTCCCGTTTTTACTGCAGGAGTTCCAGTAAGATTGTTGGGATTACTAGCACTTGCTATGGCAGCAGTCTGTGCGTCCACAGCTGTAGTAAAATCAGCAGTTAGTTGCCGGATGGCATCTAAAGTTATGGCTGGTGTTTCGGATGTTGACGTCCTTTTGGGAGGCATTCTATCAACATAAGAGAACATGTAGTAAGAATGACATCACAAGTTTAGAAAGGTAATACTTTAAAGAAAATGTGATGCTTAAAATGCTTAGAGAAATGCTTATTTTTGGATTTTAAGCACTTAGAAGTTATGGTATGATTCATGAAGACGGAGATAATGATACAAATGATGGAGATGATGATGGAAGAGAGAGATAAGTTGGAAACAATAAGGTATGAAACGGGATTTCCTTTATAAATAACTTGCCTTTTTACTGTACATAGTCAAGATTTGACAAGCGTTTTTATTTATACCACACATCCCGTGGCTTAGGATAAAGCTATAACTAGTTTAAGAGTTGATGATTTTGAGCTGGTAGATGACATCCTAAAGATCTTCCTGATTTGTTTGGTGACGAGCTTGGATTTTCTCAATGATTTGTTCAAGATTGGAAATTCTGTAGTGAGCAAAGGCAATCTTATCCTTTTGCCCTAACCG
>BQNB010118273.1:2910-21023 GCA_026074375.1 Tanacetum coccineum | reverse complement strand
CCCTTAAAGTTATTAAATAACGAAAGTCAAAACGTTCTAGTTAGTTGATTAATGAAAAAAGAAAAATACAAAAAGATGTGTATGAATAGGTGTATATATATAGAAATGGTAAAGACGTGGATTTTCAAAACTTATGAGTCTTTAACTCCCTCGATGAACACTTAGCTACTTTTCTAAGTTATTAGTCGAGGAGGTTTGAGATTCTTAGTTTTCTAAGTGCTTACTTCATAGCATTGCGTGAGGACACGGCAATGTCTTAGTATGGGGGATTTTGGTATGCGTTTAATTACACATACCTTCTACCTTTAAAATCGACCCTAAACGACCAAAAACGCACATAAAATGCCATAAATATGCCTGTTTTTGTGTTTATATTGTGCAGGTACCGGATATTCACTAAAGGACAAAAACAAAGCTAAAACGGACCAAAACCGAGCATGGATTTAGAAAGAGCGTGAAAAACTGAGTTCAAGGGTTCAAAAGGATTGAAAACGGAGCTCAAACGGAAATTTTCGGATCGACTCGACAACGTTTGTGCATTTAATGAAGTCAAGACGAAGTCAAAGTCAACCCCGGGATATGGTATTGGAAAGAGAATCAAAAACCAAACCTGAAAACCTAAATTTCTAAAAATAGGCCCACCCATACCCACTTAGTGGGCCCGGATCAGCCCATTTTATACTAATAAAACCTTAAAAAGCCCAAAACCCATTTTATACTACCCGGCCCAAACCATTTATAACCAACCGGCCCAACTCTCTTTTTTAAACCACTCAAAGGGTGTTAATACTTAATACCACTATCCCTACACCGTTAGTCCCTAAAGGACTAACATTGTTAGTCTAAAAGGACTAACGGTGTGATATCCCTTAAACTCCAGGGACCAAAATGGTAAATTACAAGGACGATCGTTGCAAAGTAACATATATCTTTGAGGGACCACTATTGCCCAAACCCCAAACTATTACCCTATCCCTCTTTTTAGTTAAAACCCAGTCAAACAATAACCCTAACCCCTCTTTTCCCGCCAACAAAACCAACCCCACTATTTCACCATCCCTGTCCCCCCTCCTCGTTTACTGTTCCCAAAACTCCAAAACCTTCACCATCCTTAAACCCCACCCCTACATGGGCTTATAAACACCTTGGCAATCCTAATTGTTCTCATTGGTTGAGATAGAAGACAAAACGAATCAAGGGCTTGGATTAGTTGTACTGGGGACTAAGGAATTTTGAAGGGCCAGGATCATGTTTTGCTTTTCTCTCACAACACAAACACAAGAAGCACAACAAGCAAGAACTTGGACAACTATATATTGAAGAAAGAAGAGAGAATAGTAGTTATTAAGGAGTAGTGTAATTTTTAGAGTAGTTTAATCTTAATGTTTTTAAAGTTTAATTTAAATTATGTTGTTTTTAACTTCTAAGCCTTGTGAACTTTTACTGTTTGAATGAAATTTAAGTTTATGCGAAAATTTGTCTTTTGAATGCTTTAACTGATTATTTGATTTGCTTGTTTCTAGTGCTTATTGCTCTTTCAAATATGCTTAAAGTTCTTACTTGTCAACTGCTTTTCAATTCCTTAGCTCAAAACCTTTTAAACAGTTTTAAAATTCGATTTTAATATTTAAGAGGGTGTTTGGGTTAAGGGGTCAAATGGGTCAAATTAGGTTGAAAAACCTAGTGGGTCATTGGGTGAACTTTGTCAAGCAATATTGAGCGTTATTCAATAGATTTTCAAAAGTTATAAGAACCTAGGAGTATTTTTCAAGTTTCTTTATAAGAATGTTCAAACTGTTAGACCACAATATACTTTGTTTTAAAGCGCTTGCAATGCTTGAACCTTTGAAAATAATTTAATTTTGAGTTCAGTGAAGTGTAGTTTTATTAATTAACAAAAGCCTAGTTAGCAAAGACCTATAATTACCGATTTTGTTTTCTCAAATCTTGTCAAGGTTTGGGTTGCAATTGTTTCCCGCCCTTGTATGTCCAAAAAGTATTTTTCAACCCAAACTCGATTATTAGAAGCAAAATGTCCTTTGTAACCAGAAATTTGGTGCAGCCAGACTTATATTTAAGCATTTTTAAAACACTTAAGTCTGATTTAAGTTAGATTTCACTTTTAAGCTTATTAGCCAGCTTATTCATAAGCTGGCTTTGAGACTGTTGAAACTAGCCAAGATAGTGCCCTGGTGCTAGCACCCATTTTCTTAGCCCATTTTTCTTAGCTTCCTTTAGTTAGACTAGGTTATCCTTTAGCTTTTCTGAATAGTCCCATGAAGCTAGCTACAAAGCTGGATAAGCCTTTAGCCTTATAGCCCTCCTTTATTAGTGCTTAAGAATTAAGCCGCACAAAGTGAGCCCTTGGACTGTTTGCCTGCAGTTTGGGAACCAATTAGCTTAATTTACCTTTGCTGCTTATTATGCTGTCTCTTTTGCTTAGTTTAGTTTTATTGGTTGGCTTATTAGATTTAGGAATCCATGTATTTGCTATGTAGCATGAATATCCTTAGCTTATTCTGCAATTAAGCCCCTTAGTTATAGCTTAGTGCACTTAGTCTTAGTATGAATGTTACTTAAATTCCCTGCTTATTTGCTTATTAGGTTGTGCTTATTTAGTCTGCATTAGGCTTATTTAGTGTAGATATCATTCTGTCATTGATAATTTATCAATTTAGCTTGCTTATTTGTCCTTTAGCCTTAACATTTTGCATTTTAGGCACTTAGTGTAAAAAAAAGGGGGTGCAAACTGTTACTTTTTGGCAGCCCTTTCCTAGCTTATTTTGTGCTTTTTAATTATTACTTTTTGTTCTCATTCACTTATTTAGTTTCCTTTTATGTCTATCCTTGCTTATTGATCATTGCCTTAGCTTATCTTGCCCCTTAACATACCTAGCAGATTCACTCTAGCAGTACTAACTCTTAAGTTAGTACTGCTGAGGGTATTAAGCCAATTTTTGGCTTATTGGGCTTATCTCATTTGCCTATTTTTGTTTCTAGTAATTCATATCATTTGAGTGTTAAGCTGTGTGTGCTTATTTTCAACTTGGCTTGCTTATTTTGTGTTAACAGCCAAGAAAAAGCCTACATTAAGCCCTCAAGCTTATTCAAGTTTTCTGTCTAAGTCTAAGCCCCTTTTCAGCTTATTTAGTTATAGATTTTAGCTCATTAGTGCTTATTTAGGTTAGGTTACATAGTTTCTTTCAGCTTATTAGTTCAAATTTTAGCTTTTTAGTCCAAAAAGCTCAAAAGACTTAGCCACTTTTTGCCTTAAGCTAGTTTAAGCTACTGTCCATTTTAAAAAGCCCTTTTTCAGCTTATTTGTAGCATTTCTAAAAAAGTTGTAGTTATGAAAAATGTTAAGCTCAATGAGCTTAACAAGTTTGTGTAAAAAGTTTTCATAAAAAAAAAGAAAGGAGACAAGGGGTGACCCGGGTGAGCAAGACTCGAACCCGGGCCTCTACCCTCGTACACCTCTCTTTTTGTAACACAAGTGTTACCGCTGCGCCCTTGGGACTTCTCTGTTAGAGTCCCAAGAGGTTTGGTATTTAACCTTGTTTTTGCACCTTTAAGCTATAAGCTGTTTCAGCTTATTTTCGGGCTTATTTATAAGCCAAATTTTGGTTTCTTATTTTTCGTAGGTAGTATTTAGTGTCTAGTATTTTAGGTAAATTTTTCAGAATTTTTAAAAATAGTTTAGTATTTTTTATAATTTAATTTAGTTAAAAGTTTTAAAAATTCATAAAAAATACAAAAATTATCAAAAAAATATTTTTCTTTTTTAGAAAATTTTATTTAGTCATATATTTTGTAGGAAAAATGCAAAAATTTTCGTAGGGTCATTTTTGTAACTTTTTGATTTCTAAAGAACGGGCTCGGGTACGGTTTTTGTCTTGACTCGTTTTTGGGTCAAACGACCTCCGTTTTCAGTCTAGTCTTTTTTATTCTTCGTTATTAGTCCCCTAGAGTAGTTTAGAAGTAAAAATTCCTTTGTAGGGTTAATTTTGAAGATTTTAGGTTTTTAACCCCTTGTTCGGGATTCGTGCTCTCGTTTTTTTAGCTTAATTTCATAATTTTTAGGTTTTTCTTAATCGTTTTTATTTGTTATTGTTTAACTTAGCTTTCCACACTCTCAAATCATTTCTCTCATTCAAACTCCAATCTTCCGACTGTATCGATTCTCCAGCACAGCCTCGTTGGGGATAAATCGACCCGGCACATCAATAACACTTCCTGTTTTATTGATTTGTGTTTTTTAGATTTTATATATTTTATATTATTATATATTATATATTATAGTTTGAGAAATTACTAATCACTCCACATTGAGTTGGGCACTAAGTCTTCTATCCATTTGATATGCCCGTAATCTGCAGCCATGGTCTTCGTTACTGAAGTAGAGTACTTGCGGCTTGACTCACCACCTCGATCGTACTCAAGGGCGTATTTGATGGAAGAGATAAACGGTAGAACATGACTACCTTGATCAGTTGGAATCACCGTAGTGGCTGTCGCAGAGTCATGAGGATAATTGCGCCTTCGGTGGTTGATGCCAGTCCAATTTTTCGGTTGTGGCTTTGTAGACTTCCTGTCACAAAATATTCAAGTTCAAAGCAGTCAAACTTTTGCATTGTTCCTTTCATCAGCTCCAATGTTAGGACCAGCTAGACAATTTCAGGTGTTAGTGTTTTAACAATACCGATTCATCACAAAAGCGGAGAAGTCAAATGTAGTGTCGGTTAGTTCATCGAATGACTCTCGAAGGTCTTGTCTTCGTGCCAGGATTGCTTAGCCCAGGTTGGAAACAATTCCATGAACGGCAGAACTGACTATTCCATAGCATTATCGAGGAGAATGTAGCCGTGTAGGTTTTGAAACCAGTCAGGAAGCTGTTAGGACCTCTCTTCTTCTATGTTCATCCTGGGACACCTTTCAAATTCCACCCTGGTGTGCAGGTCTTCATACAACAATTTGTAGTCAGCATAGTTTTCCTCTACCGAGGTAGATTGGCTAGCAGAATGCTTAGTGAGTCTTAGAACCTGTTGTAGTAGTCTTATCATGCTTGTCTTGTTGTATTGTTTCTCTTGGAGCACTGGTAGAAAGCGTTCATTTCCGGACCTTCTTCTTTTAGGACCTCCCGATCATGTTCAAATGCGGAGGGTTCTTGATCATCATCTAGCACCCGTCTCGAGGTCTTTTAATTGTGACCGTGATCGCCATATGTATCAAACAGGATGTTTGTCGGCTTCAAAGCATCAACTAATGCCTTGTAGAGCTGCCTTTGAGAGGTCTGACCTGTTGATAGAGGTTGGGTTGTTAGCTTCCATCTTCTCCAATTAAGGATCTTTTTCAACTCTAGTTCGAAAGATTAGCCGCTACAGCATGAGACGTCTTGGCTCCTTTGATGAATAGCCTCGTACCAAAGCCTCAAGACTCATCGCTACGGATGAACGATTTATCGTTTACTAACTTCTCAATTTTTGGAGTAATTTTTGAGACATCTAAATTACTTTCTTTGACTTGTTCCTTGATTACTTTTTCATTCCTTTCAATCGAATGAATCAAGGAAATTGTTGATTTTTAGTATTAACACTCTCGAATTCTGTCATATCTTCACTTAGACTGCAACATCCACTTTTTTGGCCCCTTCCTTCATTATATTTGCTAATATTTGACACGCGATGCCAGGGAATGGAAGGAGAGTGCTTTAGCATATTGATTTGTTTGTCTGAGTTCAGAGAAGTTGTCTTCCAACAATTTTAGTCTGTAATCAAAGCCAAACAACGAAGCAAAGTTAGGAAGATTTTGAAGTGAGGAGCTTGGAGTAGTAGCCGGTGTCAGGATTGGTGGTTGTTGTAATTGAATGACGAGAGGATTCGGTGTTGGAGGACGATTGGTTGGTGCAGAGAAGGATGGCTCTGCAATGGCAGTGACATGAGTATCTATTAAAGAGGTGGCTTCAGCATGTTGTCCAAATATAGCATCAACACCGGTATCTTGATTTGGATTCAGCATGTTGGAGACGAAGCCAGATGATACAGAAGAACTCTGTTGTTGACCATCAGGATTTACCGGAGTTAGGGTCACATGAGTGTCTTCAATTTCCTGGGTTGCTTGAACCTGGAGCAATATAACATCCGTCATCACATCATCTCTACCTTCAAGATTGGCATTGGTATCTTCAACCGCCTCATTGCCTTGGTCCTCTACATATGTAGCATCGTCATCCGACTTTGCTCCTTTAACATCCATCCCTTCAACTTCATTTTCACTGTCTTCGTCATCTGATAATGAAATACGAGAGGGTGTGTGAACTATAGGATCGAAGGTATCATCTTCATCAGTTTCCTCTTCATGTATTATTTCATCATCATGAGTTGTGAGCTTTGGATGGATGAAATCATCACCATCATCTTCTGATTCAGTCTGTGCTTCATCATCATCATTTTGAGCGTTCTCATCATCGTCATGTACATCATCATCTTCATCATCCTGTGTAGTCTCATTATCGTCATTTTTAGCTTCATCTTCATCATCTTGAGCTTTCTCATCATCTTGATCATCGTCACTTGATTTCCAGGAGATATCATCACCCGAGTCATAATCAGGTGCATCGGGAACCCCTGGTGTAACACCAGTTCCTTCATTTGCACCAGAACCACTGGCATGAGAGCTGTGAGTTTCTTTACGGCTTCTTTTTGTGATTATCTTGAGTTGCTCAGCCTCTGTCAAAACCGCCTCAGAGATAGTCTCCAACTCTGTAGTCTTCTGCTTTCCTTTTCCAGACTTCTTTTCTTTCTTTTCTTTGGGGACTGTGGGAGGCTTCTGTTTAGTGGTTGTATCTGTATCAGCTTTCTTCTTACTTCCTTTTGTCTTTGGAGGAATTGTTCCTGAAGCAATAGCATAATACTCTTTGTATGATTCAGAGTTGCGGATGTCCTCGTTGGTTAATGCTACTGGCAAGATAGTCCCGTACAACTGAGTGTCTTCATTCCTTGAGATGACATTGATTGTTGTGAACATTGGGTCATCTCTGGCATAATGCCAATTTACCTTGTTTCTTCGAGGAATTGAAGGGTCTTTATCCATGACAAAGTTGACGACTAACTTGGTGAAACGAGGATAGTACATCGCATTGCCCTTCTTCGTATTTTTGTTCTCAATCTGGTAAATGAAGTCCTCCCACAGAAGATATGCATAATCAACATTCTTCTTATTGTACATACCCCACAAGATTTGAGCTTGAGAAAGACGAAGACTGTCATAGGATGGTTTACCACTGAGACATTTGTTGATGATAGCAGCAAATGATCTCCAGGGTTGATGCAGTTTATTGACATTAACGTCAGTGATCTTCCTTATTTCTCCAGAGTGACCAAGACTGGCTAGAAATGCGAGAATCTCCTTCTCAAGAGGTGGTTCTTCAAACTTCTTATTACCGACTTTAGGGCAAATTTGAAGAATGTCTCTGAATTGATCAAGATTGAGAATGTGCTTTTTGTTATTCATCTTGAATCTGACAGATCGATTATGAACATAAGCAGTGGCCCAGAATTCTTGCATATAGATCTCTGGAACATCAGCTGAGACTTGAAATGCCTTGTAGAAAGGAGTGAGTTTTAACACATCGTAGACACTTGAAGAGTGCTTCCTTTGATGTGAACATCCGTGCTTAGACGAAGATTAACATATACCCATCTTAAGTCGGGTCAGCAGGGTGCCATCCCCCCAATGATCATCCAAAGCAATCTGATCCGCTATTGATATTTCCATGAGTCTGTTTAAGAAAGAGTGAGTGCAGTTTATAAGAAGACACAATCATTCATTCATGAGAACCTTTATGACTTTTAGCACTTTGAGATCAATCAAACTTAGATAGACAATTAAGCGTTTGAGACACAGGCACCTATCTTAATTACTAAGTTGAATGTCAGTTAACTTGGTTTTGTCATGCCTTTTACGTCTATTTTAAAACTAAGAGATTTGTTTAATTTAATATTAGTTAGAAAAATCTGATTCTTTAGTGTGTTATGTCAAAAAAATTGGTTTTAAATGTGATAACTTCATCGTTCGGTCCTCAATGGAAACACCTTGATCGGTTTCCACTATCTATCACTCGTTCGGTCCATATACTTAGTCACTCGTTCGGTCCTCAATAGACATTCCTTTTGAAGATCAATCTACTTAGATAGACTAATAGCGTATGAGACAAGGGCACCTATCCTAACAACTAAGTTGAATATAGTGAACCTTGGTTTTGTCAAGCTTTTACTGTCTATTTTAAACTAAGAGATTTGTTTACTTTAATCTTAGTTAGAAAAAAATCTGATCTTAAGTGTGTTATGTCAAAAATTGGTTAAGTGTTGATAACATCTGCACTCGTTCGGTCCTCAAAGAAACATCTTGATTGGTTTCCACTAAATGACACTCGTTCGGTCCATTTAAACAAGCACTCGTTCGGTCCATGTACCTCGTTCGGTCCTTACTAACAGTCGCTCGTTCGGTCCTCACTTTCTGTCTCTCGTTCGGTCCATATTGTAAATCACTCGTTCGGCCCTCACGTTTAGACACTCGTTCGGTCCGTATTATAAATCACTCGTTCGGTCCTCATGTTTAGACACTCGTTCGGTCCATGTTAGATAACACTCGTTCGATCGTCTTTGACTCGATCGGTCCGTACTGAGTAAAGTATCTAACGATCAACAATTTACCACAGACACTCGAGAAGAAAAACAATAACTAACACTAGATGAGATGAACATTACATAACATATTATTTCTATTTCCACACGTAACTCCTAACACACATACAACATATAGGACAGCCCTAATTTTTCGAGCACAAAATCAATCAAGTATACATTTGAAATTAAATCTAATGACAAACTGTGATAATATATTACTCTACACTCCAATCTAAGCAAAACGCCTCATTCAATTCGAGATTTCATCTTGCTTCGATTTTGATGAACCCTAATTTTGAAGTTAGGGTTGATCGAGATCAAATCACCATGAAAGCACAATTCGAATAGGATATGATCTTTTTGAAGTGTAAGGAACGAATTTTAAAGAGTACCTTAATCTGGATATGATCTTGATAAGAAGAATTAAAAGGGGTGCGATTTGAGTGTGTGTTCGAGTGTGTTTGGGTGTGTGGAGATTGTGTGAACAGTGATGGGGACGGGTGGGGGGTGGTATTGTTATAAACCATTTTTAACTTTGACACATTTGGTCCCTCATCTTAACACTACTTATTAATCTTGCAAATTAGGTTTTATAAGGTATATTCAAGTTAAACAAATAGCACACATGGTCCTTAATGTTTTATACTCTCATACCTATAGACATAATTTAGCAAACTACACCCTAAAGGCATAAAACAAGTAACACATAAAGCACAATCGAGTTAAACTTAATTAACTTTCTATCATGAGATATTACGTTATCGTTTGAAAATATTTTTCCCTTTTGACAGCTCATTTGATCATGACAAAGAAATTTGACATTCTCTCCCCCTCAAACAATGACCCGTTTTCTATTTAAAGAGCTGTAGACATTGTTTGAGAAGTCAAATGTATCTTGAAAATTATTTTCAGATGATGGAATGATTTTGTATGTGACAAAACAACAAACACCAAGATAAATAAGATTTCTCTTATTTATTCACATAGATGCACTGAAACGTACACTTATGGATATAGGAAGCACGGGTTGTGATGCAAAGTAATCACAAGCCTTTGCATGGTCATAAAGTAGACCATGCCCGAGAATAAATTCCCGTTGTTAGGAACAACTGTCTTTTAGACGACATGTTTTCCTCAAGGAGAAAAGCGGGTTACTATCTGAAATAATAGCAAACCATTTGGCATGTTTTGAAAACATTTGAAACTTCTGCTCGAACTTCATTTACAGGCTTGTATCATTGTTGAATGACATTTCTAAGACCGTAAATGTTATCGATTTCAGAAGACATGCCATTGTAAAACTTCTTTTTGAATTTTTCTCATTTTTTAATTTTGTATTTTGTTTTTGAAAAGTTTATATAAAAGAAAATCTTTTTGGTTTTTCTGATTTTATATTTTTCTCTTTGTTTTTATAAAATTTTATAAAAATAAAAATGAAAATAAAAATCTTTTTGTGTTTTTATGATTTTAAGTATTTACTTATTATACAGGATATTTGAATAGGTACCACCACTATTCATCAACTTCATCTGCCAATTGTTTCAGAGTATCCGGCGTAAAACTCCGCATTCCCAGCTTGTTGATAAGAAATTCAATTCTTTCTCGGCCAAGAGCTTTAGTGAAGATGTCCGCCAATTGATATTAGTGAAGATTCCGCCAATTGATATTCCGTATGGACAAGTAAAGTTCGATCACACCATTCTCAACATGCTCCTTGATGAAGTGAAACCTGATGTCTATATGCTTGGATCTGGAATGTTGAACGTTGTTGCAGCATAAGGCAATAGCACTTTTGTTATCACAGTACATTGGAATTTTATTGAATCCAAAGCCATAGTCGGTAAGTTGTGATCTCATCCACGGACTTGATGCCAACAACGGAAGAGGGCATATATTCAGCTCTCAGTACTGGGTTTATAATCGCAGCGCCTTTTCTGCCTTTTTGACAACATGCTCCACAAGTCTATCACCCAAAAAGTTGTTTACATGCCACGTTTGTGCTACGGCGTGTATCTTGGACCAACATGCATGATCAGACATATGCAAATGCTGTTAGTGCAAAAGAAAGAATCCTTCGGATTACCAAAGACCTCCGATGTATGGTTTCCTTTTTTAGATTACCGATAAGATCCTTTTTACCGATTGACAGTGATTTTAGGTAGGCCAAGTCGCATGATAACGGGGCACACATGACATATAGCAAATTGTAGGTTCAGGTCTAACTGGCTGTGGTAAGATAAGAAGGTTGCCAATCAACAACGGTAGTGTGGATGGATCATACAGCGGCTTCTTTCCCATCTTTATCCTCATCCAGTTTGAACTTCTCCACCATGGGAGTATCCACTGGGTCACAAGATTCATAGTCATATTTCTTTAGTGATTCAAGAGCATATTTAGATTGATTTATGAAGATGCCTTTAGGACTTTGAGAAATCTGTAGTCCTAAGAAAAATGAGATTTTACCCATCATCGACATCTTGAATTTTGAACACATTATTTTAGCAAATAGATCACAAAGTTCAGGAGTAGATGCAGCAAAGATAATATCATCGACATAGATTTGTACCAGTAATAGTTCCTTGCCTTCTCTATGGATGAACATAGTTGGATCCACTAAGCCTTTTGAGAAGTCATTGGATAGCAGGAACGAAGACAACATATCATACCACGCGCGTGGAGCTTGTTTCAACCCATAAAGAGCTTTCTTAAGCTTGTATACGTAGTTAGGTTTGTCTGGATCCACAAATCCGTCCGGTTGGCTAACATAAACCTCTTCCTGTAGATTACCATTCAGGATCCTATCATTCCTGGTATTGCCTGAAGGCTGTGATCCGCTAGCACTAGTAGAAAGTCTTACTCCTGTAGAATGCAACAAATCTTGCGACCAGAGCGAATGACTCTTCAAATCGAATTCCCCTCCTCTCTTCTGACGATAACACAAAGCGACCAACCGAGCCTTGTTTTTCAGAATACCTCCTAACTCATCAAGCTTAACCTTATAGATCCACTTAAGAGTGATGACAAATGCTTTATCAGGAGGAGGAACAAGTTCCTAAACTTCCAGACGTTCAAATTCATGAAGTTCCTCTTGCATAGTTTCAATCCAACATGCTTGAGTAATGCGTATTTGTAGTTTTTAGGTTCGACTGATGTGAGAAAGGCATCATAGTAGCAGAATAAGGCTTGTTCATGGAGTTGTAGTCGTGTGGAAACTGGTCTGTCGAGAGCACCGATTATATTCTCAAGTGGGTGATCCTTAGTCCATTTGCTATTGTGTTCAGAAACTTGGTGATCGAGAGGCACAATTGTATGAATAACATCTGATGACGAGGATTGATCAGAAGTAACTTCTGGAATTGGAATGCTAAAGTATGGATCATTACTCATATGTGCAACTTCAATATCATGATTATCTTCTTCAACATCATGAGAAGTAATAGGAGTTTGAGTTTCTTGTATTGTATGAGAGTTACTTGGTGATGGTGCATCTTGATCAACTATAGTTGAGGAAGGTGAGCCAGTTGATACAACATGTTCAGGTGCAACTGCTTCAGGAATAGGAGCAATGACTTCTGGTGCTTGTAAATCAACATAAGGCCGGGGATTAAGTGGCTCATCAAACATTGGTTGAAACAACAAATCCCAGTCAGATCTTAAAGGTGGTACAAATGGTGTTGAAGAAGGAGGGTTTGGCACGAGTCCTGAACTGATTGATACAGGAGTCATTGCATGAAGTGCGGGTCCTGAACTACTGTGTTCAGAAGCCATCGCGGTCAGCTCATCAAAGTCAACATGAATGGTTTCAATTATTCGTCTGGTACGTCTGTTGTAAATCCGGAATGCTTTCTTCGTAGGTTCATATCTGGTATGTGCTTAATTACACATACCTTTTACCTTTAAAAACGAGCTAAAATAACCAAAAACGGACTTAAAATGCCAAATATATGCTTGTTTTGCTAATTGTGTTGTGCAGGAACGGATAACCAAGAAAAGGACGAAAAACAAAGCCAAAACGACAAAACCGGACTCGGAATGGAAAAGATTGTGAAAGACAAAGCCAAATCAAAGCCGGAAAGTCAATCAAGTCAAAAAGTCAACAGAAAAGTCAACTGGTCAAAGTCAAAGTCAACCCCGGGGCCAAAGTCAAAGAAATATAAGTTTAGGGGCTGAAATTGCCAAACCCTAAACTTATTTATAAAGAAGAAAAGAGGAAAAAGAGAAGAGAAGGGCCATTTTGCAATTTGCTCAAAGTAACAAGTAGGGGGGCAAAACTGCCAACCCCCCTAACTTGTATACCACAAGGACTGTGGGTGTAAAAAGTTATATAACTCTTGGGGACTTGTTTTGCCAAGTCCCCAAAAGTTATTTAACCACAGGGACGACGGGTGTAATAAAACACATAACCATGGAGGGCCATTTTTGCCAACTCCACAAACCCTCACTCTGTTATACTCTCCAACTTCTTTTCCCGCTCTCTTTTTCCCCCCAAAAACACTCACGGGATTGTATACCCGTTTTTACCCCATGAACCTTCACCCCCACCTTGGATATTCATTTTCCCCCTCCTCCACCACCTTTCCCAGCTACAAAGGTGCCAACTTGGCAATCCCACATCCCCCAAGACCCATTTCGACGGCTTAGATTGAATTTTGAAGATTGAAGGGCCAAGATTAGAGGTTTAACACTCTCACAAAACAAACACACCTGTGTTTGTGTGTCTACAAACAAGCACAACAAGAAGAAAGAGAGAAAAGAAGACCTAGTGTAGATTTTCGGCTATAAAAGCCTTGTAAGCCATTGTGGCAAACATACCAAGTTATATTCAAGTTTATTCAGTTTTTATTAAGTTCTTATTGTAGTTTGAAGTGCTTTTAAGTTAATGTCTTTTATGCAATTGTAATTCTCAATTTTAATGAAAAATTAAGTCCTTTTTACTCAATAAGCTCTCAATAAGCTCATTAGAGCTTATTCTTTCTAATAAGCTCTAATTCAGCTTAAAATTTGTTATAAGCTCTTTTATATTGTTTTAATTTGAATTCCAATCAAAAGTTCACGTGAGTGTATTTTGGGAAGCTATTTGAGTAATAGCACCAAGAGCTTATTGAGCTTATTGCTCAGGTTTAGAGGCTAAGGAGCCATTAGGACAGGTTTCTTAGGTCACTCACTCAGAAAGAGTGGCCTTGGTTCTTAGACAACAAAAATCCAAGGTTGCAATTCTCTATTTTCATTCTAGCTTAATTTCTAGCTTAAGTCATTAGCTTATTTTCCTTCAATCTTTGCAAACACATTAGTTTAAGCTTGTTTAATTAGCTTTTGTAGGTGGCCCATTGCATGAATGGTGAAATTTTAGCTTATCTCTCAAAACGTCATAAATAGTAGTAATAAATAGCTAGTAGAAGGAACTACTTATTTTTCTAATAAGCTAGGATTTTACTAGTTATGAAATAAGTTTTAATAAGTCAAAATTAGTAGGAGTAGATAAAATGTTTTTTAGTTTTAGTTTAAAAATGTATTTTAATCCTTCTTTGGTTTGAACAGATTTTTTAAGTAAAGGGGGGTGTTTTGGCACAAGGTTTAAAAAGGTGGGTCAAAAAGACTTTGGAATGGTTATGGTTACTTGGGTCAATTTAAGCACAAGTTTTAAGTCACTTTTAAGCTGTTTTTAAAACATTTTTAGTTGGAAAATTGTTTTCCAAGGTTTTCTAAAACCTCTTTTGAAACTGTGAAGTTTTTAAGAATCCCACAAGTGCTTATTTGATTAAGCACTTGTGGTTTAAGTTTGTGCATCAAAAAAGTTGTGTTTTAGTGTCCAAAAAAGGGCTGTACAAGATCTTTGTTCCCTTGACTTTATAAGTCAAAACCACCAAGCCTTTTTTCTGTCACAGTTTGTAAAAAACCAAAAGCCCTTTTTCATTCACAAAAATAAGCAAGTAAAAGTAATTTTCAAAAGCTCAAAATTGGTGCACAAGCCCCTTGGCTATAGCACTCAATCTGTTTGAACTTATTTGTGATTTTAGAGCTTATTTGACAGCTTAAAATAAGCTGTCAAATAAGCCCTTGAGCTTTGCCTTAAAGCTCCCCTGGTGCAAAGGGGGAACTTTAAGCTCATCTTTCTCAGCCACTAAGAGCAATTAAGCCCAAGTTTTTGGCTTATTTTAAGAGCTTATAGGCTCTTCTATAAGCCTCTTCTTCATTTCAGCCTCTTAAAACCTCATTTTGTGTGCTTATTTTCAAGTCGAAACTCAACCCTGTGACTGTTATAGCTGTAGATAGTATAGGATTGCTATTTTTTTGTGGTTTTACAGCTTATTTAGTGTAGCTTTCCCTGTCCTTTTTAGCTTATTTAAGTTAATATAGATCCCTTAGCTTATGTTAGTTTAACTCTTAGCTTAATTTGACCTTAAGTCCAAAAAAAAGACTTAACATTTTGAGCTTTAAAGCTTTATAAGCTGCTGTCACCTTTAAGCTTATTTTATAGCTTATTCTTTTGACCAAAGTCAAAAGTGTCTTTGTTAAAGTTGTTAATTATAAGCTGTTCTTTAACTTTCATGTTTTGAGTTTTTGCTAAAAATCACTTTTTAATAAGCAAAAACGCAGATTACCATTCAGAAACGCAGTCTTCACATCCATTTGAAAGATGACCATGTTCATTTGAGCAGCAAACGCAAGAAAAAGTCGTATAGCCTCTAATCTTGCAACCGGAGCTAAGGACTCTTCAAAATCGATTCCCTCTTCTTGACGATATCCACGAGCGACCAACCGAGCCTTGTTTTTCAGAATACCTCCTAACTCATTAAGCTTAACCTTATAGATCCACTTAAGAGTGATGACAAATGCTTTATCAGGAGGAGGAACAAGTTCCCAAACTTCAAGACGTTCAAATTCATGAAGTTCCTCTTGCATAGCTTCAATCCAACATGCTTGAGTTAATGCGTCTTTGTAGTTCTTAGGTTCGACTGATATGAGAAAGGCATCATAGTAGCAGAATAAGGTTTGATCATGGAGTTGTAGTCGTGTGGAAACTGGTCTGTCGAGAGCACCAATTATATTCATAAGTAGGTGATCTTTAGTCCATTTGCTATTGTGTTCAGAAACTTGGTGATCGGGAGGCACAATTATATGGATAACATCCGATGATGAGGAATGATCAGAAGTAACTTTTGGAATTAGAATACCAAAGTACGGATCATTACCCATATGTGCAACTTCAATATCATGATTATCTTCGTCAACATTATGAAAAATAATAGGAGTTTGAGTTTCTTGTGTTGTAGGAGAGTTACTTGGTAATGGTGCATCTTGATCAATTGTAGTTGAGGAAGGTGAGCTATTTGATACAGCATGTTCATGTGCAACTACTTTAGGAATAGGAGCAATGACTTCTGGTGCTTGTAAATCAACATAAGGTGGGGGATTAAGTGACTCATCAAACATTGGTTGAAACAACAAATCCCAGTCAGATCTCGAAGGTGGTACAAATGGTGTTGAAGAAGGAGGGTTTGGCACGAGTCCTGAACTGATTGTTACAGGAGTCATTTCATGAAGTGCGGGTCCTGAACTGCTGTGTTCAGAAGCCATCGCGGTCAGCTCATCAAAGTCAACATGAATGGTTTCAATTATTCGTCTGGTACGTCTGTTGTAAATCCGGAATGCTTTCTTCGTGGGTGCATATCCAATGAAAATACCAATGTCAGCCTTCGGTTGTAACTTGCCCAAATTCTCGCTATCATTCGTTGGGTAGCAGAGTGCACCAAACACATGTAGATACGATAGATCGGGAGGTTTGTCGTGTAAAAGCTCGTATGGTGTTTTACCGTGACGACGACGTATCATGGAACGATTTTGGGTATAACAGGCTGTGGCAACCGCTTCGGCCCATAGAAATAAAGGAGCTTTTGCATAAATTAACATAGTGCGGGCTGCTTCAATTAGCGTACGATTTCGTCTTTCAACAACACCGTTTTGCTGTGGAGAGCGTGCAACTGATGTTTCATGAGAGATGCCAACCTTCTCATAATATTCACGCAATGTCTGATTAACAAACTCAGTTCCATTATCTGTTCTGATGCGACGAACGGTTTCCTTAAGCCGTACTTGGATCATCTTCAAAAAGTTGATAATAAAAGCTGGAGCCTCATCTTTTGATCGCAAACATTTTACCCATGTAAATCGAGAGTAGTCGTCGACAATAACGAGGATGTACTTCTTTCCATTGACACTCGCGACACGCATTGGCCCACACAGATCCATATGCAACAGATAGAGTTTTTCTTGATTGGTGTCCTCAGATTTGGGTTTGTGGGGTTTCTTTGAACTTTTGCCTAATGCACATGCAGAACATAAGTGATCCTTTTCAAACTTGAGCTTAGGGAGACCTCGGACAAGTCCATGTCTTGCAAGATGATTAATAGCACCAAAGTTCAAGTGAGATAGACGACGATGCCATAACCAGGACTTGGTTTTAGATGCCTTTGACAATAGACAAATGGGAGAGGATGCCATCATATTCCCAAGTGAGAGTGTATAAAGATTATCCCCTCGAGATCCCGTCAATAAATCAACACCTTCTAGATTGCGAATGAAGCATGTGTGTTGACGAAAAGCCACTTCGAGATTGGAATCACAGAATTGTCCCACAGAAAATAGATTATGCCCAAGTCCTTCAACGTAATAAACCCTTGAAATAGTAACATTCCCAATCTGATAGTCTCCATAACCCATTATCTTTGCAACTTGATCATTTCCGAATTTGACTGTACCCAAGAATTTACTGATGAAATTGGTGAGCTGAGAGCGATCTCCGGTCATGTGCTTCGAGCAACCGGAGTCCAAATACCAGAGGACGATTTGGACAACCTGCATTCATTAAGAGAAGTAGATGGAATATTGGTTTTTGTGGATCCCCAGGATTTACTGGGTTCCTGTTTGTTAGCAGACATTGGTTTTAAAACCTTCGTTTTGCTAACGGACTCAGTATTCTTATTCTTCCTAGGTTTCCTTGAGTATACCAATTTAACCACAGGTTTGGGCGATTCAGATTCTAGAACAATTGGTTTCCTAGAAGGCACTTCATTAGTAGTGGTAATCCTAGTTAAAGGGCACGCATTTCCTACAATAGTGAAGGTCCGACCGGTAGGTCTCTGACTCGCGCGAACTTACCCCTATTTAAATATAGATAAATGTAAACAAATATAAATATACAACAAGGATCAAAATCCACGAAATCAATAAAACCAGAAGTAGTATAGAGTGTCTCCGGGTCGTTATGTCCCAACGAGGCTTGAATGGAAAATCGAATGACGAATTGATAATCAATGTTTGAATATGACTAGGAAATGATTTAGGCACTAAACCTAATAAGCTAAAGCACGAAAAGATAAGCAAGGAAAATAAGCGAGAGCGAGCATAAAGGCTAGGAATGGTAAAAAC
>BQNB010118272.1:0-21023 GCA_026074375.1 Tanacetum coccineum | reverse complement strand
AATTATAGGATTAGTACAATATATATATTACATGGATAATTCTAGAAACGGGCTTGAGCCCAATATGTAGACATAATAATACGGGCTAACATACTGTTATTTTTAATGATCATTTGGCAATCGACAAGTAGTTTTATTATGATTACATATACAATTACGTTACCAAACGTTTTTTATAAAAAAAACATATTGTTCACATCTACTGCAAAACTGCTCACTACTAGGGGTGTTAGAAAGGCTAAATTGACCCGCACCTGACCCGAACTCGACTAAGACTATTCGGGTCGGGTTACTGGGGTAAATAATTTTATCCGAACTCGAATGCTAAATAGGGCCGAGTATCAAGTGAAATATTTTGGCTAACTCATACTCGGGTCGACCCGTTTGAGGCGAGTAAAGGTTTTTATTTATTTTAAAGTAGTTTTATAAAATATCTAAACTAGTACAAAAAGGCAAATTACTCTTATATACAATTCACAAATGGTAGGTGGCACTGTAGCTGCTACAGTGCTACAGTACCGGCCCAAAATCTAGCCCAAATTAAAAAAAAATTACAAAACGGACCCTCAACTTTTAACTGTTTACGACTTTTTTACATAAATTTTAAAAAATAAAAATAAAAAAACCCCTCAAGTTTCTTTTATTCGCAACTTTTTTACATAAATTTTTTAAATAAAAAATATACGGACAGAAATGCTTCTGGACCACGAATAAAATGAGACCAGTATTGATATGTTCCATCAATGAGTTCGATTTTATAAAAAATGTTGAAGTTTAATATACAATTTTAAAAAGAAAAAATATATAAAAATTTCCAACACACACATTCTACTGAGTGTGTTTTAATTTTGTTCTTTTATGCATTCTTGACCAACAACCTATATCCGGTCATATAGCATGACTATTTGTTGGACTTATACTTTTTTTTACTTAATTATCCACATGTTACTCACAATAAAAATATTTTAAAAAATGGTACCCTGTTTTGTATTGATAAAAGATTAGTAACAAAAAAAGGACAAAAAAGGCCCTTAAATTCTCACTAATTACGACTCTTTTATACAACAAGTTTTCTTTATCGGTATATAGCAAACATATGGCGCATTTTTAATGAAAAATACAACCCTTTAAATTACGACCAAAACGAGTCCAATATTAATACGCTTTAAACGTGCGTACGATCTTATAAAAAATATTAAAGTTCAATACACATTCTTATAAATAAATATAAAAAAATATAAAAAATATGGTAGCTTTTCTTTAAAGTTTCATAAACCGTGTTGTCCCCGCCGCAACGCGGGTGTTAAATTCGAACTCGTTTTATATAAAGGAAAAAGGCCCCTCAAAGTGCTTCTTTATTCGCCCCCCGCCGCAACGCGCGGGTTAAATTCCAACTCGTTATATTACTATCTTACACATTTCACAAGTAAAACGACGGCGTTTTGGACCCACTTTCACTATTCATTTTAAGCACTGTAGCTACAGTGCTGGGCCAAAATAGGGGGAATTACATATATATCCTTAATTTGCAGAGAAATTACATATATATCCAAACTAACTTAATTTTTACATATTATCCCCCATTTTTTGTTTCCAAAATTACGTATATTAAATCCCTCTTTTTTTTTTTAAAAAAATTCTCGAGAATTTCTAAAAAAAGTTCACAATATCGTGTATGTTGGTGCATAAAAAAGCTGTGAAAGAAGTTTTCTTAAAAGTGGATAGTTTTGTCGAGAAAAAAATATTATGAAAAAAACGTTTGTGCATTAAATCTTTTTTTTTGCATCAAAAAATCGTTTTTGTACCCAACTTCTTTTGACTTTTTACATCAAAATTTTATTGCACATCATACTATAACAAGTTGAAAATTTTAGGCATTAATAAATTTTTGTGCATCAAAATTTCGTTTTGCGTGCATTAAAAAAATATAAAAACTCAAAATTAGAAAAACTTCTTTTACAAAAATTTTATTGATTCACAAAATTTTATACTTGTTATATACTATGATGCGCAATAATAATTTCGATGAAAATAAATGAAAGAAGTTTGGTACGAAAACGAATTTTTAATGCAAAAAAAGTGATTTAATGCACAAAACATTTTTTTTAACAAATTTGTTTCGGCAATGAAAAAAAACTATCCATTTTCGGGAAAAACTTCGTTACAAACATTTTTAATGCACTTAAAACATTTACACGATCTTGCTGAAATTTTTTTAGAAAATTTTTACGGAAACCTTTTTTAAAAAGAGATGATATTTAAGTATTTTTAAAAGCAAAAGATGGGACATTATATGGTAATTTTCAAGTTTGTTTGGATATATATGTAATTTCTTTGCAAAATAGGGATATATATGTAATTCTCCCCCAAAAAAAAGCCCAAAAAATTTGGGCCGGCCCAATTAGTTTTTTTTTTTTTTTTAAAAAAAAAAAAAAAAAAAAAAATAAAAAAAAAAAATTGTTGCACAAAATAGGAAGGAAAAAAAAAATGTTACAAATAGTACCAAGCATTCAGATAAAAAAAAATATCGCGGTAACATTTCGAATTGAATTATAACGTCCCAAAAATTTGGGCCGACCCAATTAGTTTTTTTTTTTTTAAAAAAATTTGTCGGCACAAAATAGGGAGGAAAAAAATGTTACAAAAGTACCGACGCATTCAGATAAAAAAAATACCCGCGGTAACATTTCCGAATTGACTATACTGAAAAAGTAAACCCGCACTATTAAATATTGGGGGCCAAAAAAGCCCAAAAAACCCAATTTTTTTTTTAAAATTGTTGGCACAAATATGGAGGAAAAAAAAATGTTACAAATAAGTACCTGGGGACGCATTCAGATAAAAAAAATATCCGCCGGGTAAGACATTTCTGAATGACTTAACAGGCCACAAAAAAAATTTGGGGCCGCCCCCAAAATTAGTTTTTTTAGTGTAGCATACAGTGCTGCACCAAAAAAGGTCAAAAAAATTTTGCCAAAAATTTGGGCCCGGACCCAATTTAGTTTTTTTTTTAAAATATGGTGGGCACAAAATAGGGGGGACAATGTTACAAAAAGTTGCAGCGCATTCAGATAAAAAAATACCCGCGGTAACATTTCCGAATTGACTTAAACAGGTCCAAAAATTTGGGCCGGCCCAATTAGTTTTTTTTTAATAAAAAATTTGTCGGGCACAAAATAGGAGGAAAAAAATAGTTCAAAAGTACAGACGCATTTCGGATAAAAAAAAAAATACTCGCGGTAAAAACATTTCCGATTGGACTATACTGAAAAAGTAAAACCCGACTATTAAATATGAGGACCGACCCAAAATAAAACTCGCACAAAAAATTAAAAGGAAAAAAAAGAAAATTAAAATGACAACGCAACAACGCGCGGAAAAATTAATCGCCCCACAACAACGCGCGTAAGAATTAACTATTTAAACATGAGGACCGGAAAAAAAAATTAATGCCCCACAACACGCGGCGTGAAAAAATTAATCGCGCAGCAAGGCGGTTAATCTTGCTTGTTTATATATATTATCATTTGAAAAGAGTTGACTTACTATTAATTTTAAGCACTGTAGCTACAGTGCTGGGCCAAAAAGAAGCCCAACAAATTTGGGCCGGCCCAATTAGTTTTCTTTTTTTCTTTTTAAAAATTTGTTAGCACAAAATAGGGAGGAAAAAAATGTTACAAAATTACCGACGCATTCAGACAAAAAAATACTCGCGGTACATTTCGAATTGAACTTATACAGGTGTCATTTATCACCATGAGGACCAATAAAAAATAAATTTCGCAAAAAAAAATACAAAAAAATAGGAAAATAAATAAAAAAAATTAAAATTTTAAGCCAGCAACAAACGCGTAAGACCATAAAAAAATAAAAACTACTAAACACGATACTGAAAAAGTAACCCGCACTATTAAAATATGAGACCGACAAAAAATAAACTCGCACAAAATTAAAGGAAAAAAAAATTATGACACGCAACCAAGCGCGAAAAAAATTAAACGGCCCGCAGAGTAAACGTGACAGGGAAATAAAAAAAATAATCTTTACCACTATTAAACAAAAAAAAAACGCCCGAAAAACAAAAAATAAATAAATAATAAAAAAAAAATTAACGGGCCAGCAAACAAAACGCCGGAAAAAAATTAACGCCCACAAGCAACGCGCGGTATCTTTGTCGGTATAAATATTATACAAATCAGTGAGAATTTGTTGTAATATTTTTATGTTAGAAATATTAATTAAAAAATTCTAGGTTTTTCTCCATTTTTACCCTGACCCGGTTTATGTGTGGGTGAGATTTTGGGGTTGGACCGGTGCGATAATGGGTCCCAAACCAACTTGATACGTGTTATTCCATGTGTGTGATACGTATAGTTCATTAATAACCAAATCCCCCTTTATCTCTCTTTCAACACACACCTTTGTTCTTTCTCTCTTTAAAAGCAAAAGCAGATGATCATGGGTTTAAGTGTTTGTTTTAATTGTGCTTTGTTTCAATTACCTATCGTCTGCTCTTTTGTGACTAAGTTGTAATATAACGGAGTTGGTTTTGATCCTGGTCTTTTCTTTGTTATTGCAATAAGAGGGTTTGTTTGGTGATGATGGTTTCGATAGTGGAATTATTATTGGGTGTTTGGTTGCTGTGCTGATGATTTTGGTGGCTATTTTTTTTTGCCTTATTAAGCTTCAAATAAAGAAGGTATATAGCTTTTATTGTTTGATTTCACCCATCTTTTTCTAAAAAAAGGGTTGTTGGCTTTATTTGTAATTAAGATCAGATACCACTGAGATGTGATATTGATGCTGAGAATGTTGTTGTTACTGCTTAGAATCATGATTTATGGCTCTGACTTGCTTATACATTCGGCTGATACTCCTTCGATTTCGTTGCATGGCGTGCGACGATAGTGACGGATGCGTGACGATGGTCATAGGCTCATGGCTGCTCTTTAATAAAATTTATAACCATAGGCTGTAAAAAAAGGCAACCGGTTGATCAATATCAGCCATGGCGGGACAACACGAGAATGTGTTTGCAGCCATGGCGCCTCGAAATCTCTTTTACCGGGTTTCATGAGAATTGGGCCTTATATTTAATGAGAATTGTGGTGATATCGTTTTTTTAAATATATACAATCAGGAAGAACTCCGATTGAATTTTATATACAATCAGTGGGAATTGTTGTAATATTTTGATGTTAGATATTATTTTAATTAAAAAATCCATTTATTTACCGACCCGGTTTATGTGTGTGTGATAGGGTTGACCCGAAGTAAGCCATACGCAGGCTACATAAGCCAAAGACAAAGCATCCCTATCTAATTTTTAAGCTTGGTAGATAAGAGAGCTTTTTAAACTCCTAGAATGACAATTGTGTCATTTTGTTTGGGATAGTGGCAGCAATTGTTTCAGGCTGTGATGACTCTAAGTGGGTTCAATCAGAAGATGTGGGATTCCCCGCCATCTTGGCGTGGCGACCCTATTGCGGTTGGCTAAGCCATGGCGAGTAGTATCCCTCTGTTTCGTTCTTTAAATCTCATATTAAAAAGTTTACATTGGGCTGATTGTGGGCTTAATTGGTTGCTTAATTTATGTGTGATTTTTGAGCGTTGGCTCTGCCGAAATATCGCAGACGACCAGAGAAATGTAGTTACAGCTACAGATGGGCACTGTATTAAATAATCTATATAAAACCACAATCCACTCTGGATTGCTGGCTGAGACCGCCGCCCGACCAAGCCACCCGAAAAACGGACGCGACTTATTACTAGACCACTGGCCCGGGACCCTCCCTTTTCTGTGTGGTGCGATTCTGCTATGGGTGTTGGTATCATTGGGTGGTTGGTAAATTATGCCCTGTTTGAAATACATTTGGCATGTATTCCAAGTGGATTGGGGGTACATTCGTATGTTGTATTCTACTATAGGCGATGATGACACCTATCACTAATGGCGCGTTGGTTTTCATGGCCTACTGACTTTTGGTGAGGGCAAACCAGTTCATACATGTGGCTTCAGCCGTTTCGGTTCCTAAATTACATCGTGGTTTTTCTTAGTCTGAGCCTAGCTTCACCTCAAAAAAAAAGTTCGTATTGCTCTTCCTTGCATCCCATAGTTGACAAGACAAGCGCAAGAAGCTGAGTATATAAGTTGTTGTTGGTGACGATTTTAGGGTTCTAGATTTACAAGGTAGTAATCGAGTAGTTTTTTAATTGATTCTTAAAGTTTTTTTTCAGTTGAAGCGTGAATGATGAATATGTTTACCGTGGTTGTGGAATTTTGTAGGAAACTGAGCTTGCAAAGGTGAAGACTAATGGATACAAGCTAGGCTTTCTTTGGATATGTGTTGTGGTTCGATCATTTCCTCACACTTAGCACCCAGCAGTAAAGTAAGTAGTTGCACGTTTTTTGTCTGCGTGGAAGCTGGCTGCGGGGAGCAACAAAACGCAAACCCTTTTCCACCTGACACTGATTCATATGCACATAAACAGGTAAATCACTATCTTGCTATTATTTTATTATATAATGTGGTTTTAGTTTCTTGAATTTTATTGATGACTTATAGGTTGCTGATAGACACTGGAAGGGTGTGTTTGTATCGCTTATATCTGAACTTTTATGGATTGGTGCGGAAAAAAAATAAAAAGGAGGGCTGCCCCATGAAAACATAAGCTGAAATCTCATAAAAGCTGGTATATTAGCCGACAAACAAACCACCCCGAAAACCTCATAAGCCTGCGTCACTTACTTAGTATATGTTTTCGACTTTATTTCATAAGCCGTTTATTTTGGCATTATATTCAGCCTTAATTTTTTCTGTTAAATAACTTATTTTTCATTTTTCAAAAACATAATAAGTCAAAAGTGTATGGACCACTTTGACCATGTTATTCAAAAAGTGATGTGTGTTCTGTTACAAATCAGAAACTTCATTAGTGGTAGGAACTTTCACTCGGTTTGGTTAAAACGGCGCAGAGAGTAGCATGCTAAAGGAAAAATTTGAGTTTAGATGTAAATGTAGATGAAACAGGAAAACATTCTAGATGTTGGATGATTAAAGTAACTAAGTTATAGGGAAAGTGTGAAAAATTGCAATGTGAAAATCGGAGGGGGGAAAATATAGAGTATGAATTTTTTTAAAGTTATGGGTTATTTAGGAACAAATGTTAGTATACACATGGAAAGTTGTATCATTTTCAAGTAATGCTTTGGTGTCTGGGGTCGGAATGGCATAACGGAAATCGGCAACTTTAGATGATAAGGAGTGTAAAGTTTATGATGTGTTAGATTTATCTCTTAGGTGGGCTTACTTAGTCATTATGTGTTCTGTAATTATACGGGGTTTTTAATTTTTTATTGCTTTTTGATTCATGGAGTTCTTAAAATAGTAACTTTAGATTAAATGGACCATAAAACTTTGTTGGTGTTTGGGTATGAGTAGCTTATCAGCTTAGTATTTAAGTGCTTTTGGTTAATGACAGTGACCCTCAAACAAACTCTCTCTTTTGCTTTCGTTGAGGTAAATAATAAGCAATCTCTAATAAGCCGGTACATTTATAAGCAGATCCAATGAAATTCTGAACTTGTAAGTCTTGCACCGAAGGTGCGTTAATCAGTCCCTTCTGTTGTTGCGCACAGAAATATCTGTTTCAGATGATTTAATATCAATTTGCTTAGTTTCTTTTTGTTGATAAACCTTTCGATTCAAAAATTGCTATTTATTACAAAATAGGGTTGAGATAAGGCAAAAGCTGGAGATTAATGTATTGTATTCCACGTTATCAACAACAAACACTGACACCAGTTTTGTTAGGTGGCTTTATTCTTGTACAAAATCATATGTATTTCATGTACCACCCACACTTTACTGAAAGGTTTCTGTCCAAAACATCCCTACCTGATTACCAGAATATTTGAACCCTTTTTTTTTTTTCTTCTTGCACGCACTTGATGTCCAAAAACAGCCGTTTTTTTTGCTTTGCTATGTTTTTGGAGTTCATTTCCTTAAACACTACACATAAATTTATTACAGGAAGTTTAATGGAAAAATCGCAAGGCTATAAAACCATTTCAGATACAATGCAGATGGCTTTCATATGGTCTTTAGTGCCGGAACGTCACAGCTCCAAGTTGGATACTCTCAGGTACGTGCCCTATTCTTAATTACTGAACTGATATTTTAAAGATGGAGGAAGTAACATGCCAGCATGTAAGCTTTTCACTATCTTTCCTACTTTGCCTATTCTAATTACCTAAAGCCATGCCCTCCCATGTTGTGCGATGTGGTGGCAAAGTCAGACTTCCCTGCTCTTCCTCAAAAGCTTAGGCCCGACATTAGGTAAAAAATACTATTTTAAAAATTCATCTAGGTGACGGTCTGCATTTATTTTGCCATGCGTGTAGGTCTCAAACCTCTTCTCATCTAGGTGGGAAGTAAAAATGATCTTGCGCAAACCTAAAGGCATGAACGGCACTAAGTCGATGCTCTGAGACACGGTAACAACCTATTTACTGTCTATTTTTTAATTGATCGTGTACATAAACTGTTTTACGAATATGTACTAATGCATAGCATACTCATTTTTCAGCGGACTCCTTAGCGGTATTTTGTCGAAATCTATTGTTAGGCTTGGTATTTGTTAATGGTGCTCTATGCAAGTGTGAAGGAGCGTCACGACATGCAATATTATCTGCGTAGTCACATAATCAGTCCAGATAAATTGCTTCTGTGGGCCTACTCATTTAAGGTACTACTTTCCCTTTGTTTTAAGTATATCCTCGCGTTCAACTGCAAGTAACTATAAACAACTACAGGTTTGATGTACGCTTTAAGTGTGCTGTCTTGCGGGTGTTCAGAATTTTTGTTGTTGGTTTTATGGGTTGCAATATCATCGAGACCTATAAGATCAAAAATTTTATCTGTTTATGTGTGCGTGCCTGAGTACATATAGTTTGATTGATGCTGTTATTGTGCAAACTGAGTTTTCAAATGCTGTTAGCCTATCATTTATAAGGTTTACTTTCGGCAATTTGCGGCGTTCCGAATGCTACAAGAGTTATGATATCTTCTGATTTTGTTTCTTCAATTGCCTATAAACCAGAAGCAACAACTATATGTTATATATTGTAGAGAAAGTTGAAATTTTACAGTCTAACTATATTCTTGGAGATCTTAGCTCTATTCCTGTCATGTAACTTTATAAAATTGGACTTGCCCGTTTATTTTTGTTCTATATACAACAATATTTCACTGTTTTTTGTGTAAATATATAATGGGTAGTGTTTTGATTTTTGTTAGGCTATGTTTTTGATTTTTGTAGCTGTTAAACATTGAATGATAGAGTTAATAATGGTTACAGAAGTCACCACCAACTTTTTCTAATGGCATTTCACACAGATAACATAATTTCCATTACTAAACATGATTATGTTTTTTTTTGGCGCCCTTCTCCTTTCTAATGGCATTCTTATTAAAGCTATCAGGTTTTTTGTTTTTTTTTGGAACGTCTGCAAACAATTCCAACGACTGACAAACGTCCCGCAGGCGAAGCGCGGTGTTTCCAACTCGTTGTATACAAACCTTTTAAATTTGCAAATTAATCATTAGTTTTCCTACTTTATCCTTTAAAAATAATTAAAAACATTCTCTTAAATTATGAACATTATTTATATTACTTCTTCAACCTAATAGGTATGTTTTATTGCATGATGCACAATTGACCAACGGAACACCTAGGATCACATTGTACTAAATCAATCAATATCTAGAACACAACATGTTATAAAACTTTGCTAATCTATAGGTGCTATTTTCCAAGGTCTCAAACTTTATGAATCTAAAGAGACTTACTTGTACTTCTTTCTTAGTCGATGGTCCAAGATATAAATATGTTAAAAAGAACTTTCCTAATATGGGCGAAAATATTTTTATCGGTCGCGAAAAGTCAGCACGCAAGATAATCTTAACTGCTTAAAGGGGGCCCCAAACTCAAAACTTATAAGCAAATTTATGGGACCACAACAGAATTTAGTTGCATTAAAAATCCCCACAAATCCAGTCATCTAACAAGTCGAATTAACTGCGATATAACATAACATTGCATGGCTAACCGTAGACGCGGCAATTCCTCTGTTACTCACAACCCGAAAATGACAACAATAATCCTCTGTGACTGCTGGCAGCTCCTCAACTCGACACCCGGTTTACCATGGCATCCGATTACGAGCTGGCAAATGGGTATCTGAAATTCGTGAACCAAACAAACCATCCCGTATATGGCTTGGCACATATCCTACACCCGAGATGGCTGCTGCGGCTTATGATGTAGCTGCATTGGCACTTAAAGGTACAGATACGGTACTAAACTTTCCTGATTCTATCCTCTCTAACACACTTCCTAAATGTCCCACTACTGATGAAATTTGAGCTGCAGCTCGGGATCCCACTAATCAAAGTGGGTATGGAAGCTCAAGTGAGACTAGACTGGAACCAACCCTCATGGTCAATATTTGGACCACGAAGATGTATTTGGTATGCCACGAATGTTATCCGACATGGCGGAGGGAATGTTGCATAAAGCCCACCAAGAATCAACTCTAGTCCACCGGCCGATGGGACAGATTATAAGTATTCTGGTGATGACAATTTATGGAATTATTGAAAAAAAGCTTGCTATATACCGACGGGTCTGCATGTGCCTTTCTTTAATAATTTCCAACTATATCTTCTGTCGAGAACCATGTAGATATCCAATTTTTCTGGGTGAATATAACTCACCAATTGTTTTGCGTAATCTTTTGCAATTCTAAGAAGGTATACGTAACATCCTCGGCCTATGTGGGCTTATAAGTATGTTTTTATGTTATAATAAGACTGACGGGTTGAGTTTATGTATTATTTGGGTGATTGTCAAGTTTATGTTTATTATCAGCTTCAAAAGAATTCGTTCACAAGTGTAGACTACCATATATGTTAATTTTCGTACGAACTTTTTCCTTTTTAATGTTAACATCAAGGTTTTCATACAAGCTCGTATTACCCACTCTACTACCATTTTTAGAGCCTTCATTTTTGGAACTCGTAGATGCCATAAAAGTAGTTGTTTCATCATAGACATGTTCAACCTCACCCTCTTCATCACTATCAACATTTTTCCGGACATATGTAGTTCCCGTTCCATCCTTTTCCACATTAACTGCATCAACCTCACTCGTACCAGTTTCCTTACCACTTTTATCCATACTCGTTCCAGTAGTAGCATTTGCATCCTCTTTACACTCCTCAAAGAAAGTGTCAAAGTTTCAAACTCATTAGATAATAGGTCATATTTATTAAACGTGTTTAACACATCTTTGGACGATGAAGTAGGAAGATCCTTGTCACCTTTAGAGTTATTAACCTTTGCATGTTCCGTACCTCCTTTAGAACTAGAGGTTTCAAAAGTACTTGTACCACTACTACACAAATTGGATTTTCCCACAGTAGAATCGGTGGGAAATCCCGTGGATAAAGGCTCTTTTCTACGGATTTCCCACGGAATTATTCCGTTTGTAAAAACCTTGTGGCTAAATATTTTCTCACGGATTTTCCACTGAGCGTTGACTATTTCCCACGGATTTCCCACAATTTCGAGCAACAATATTCCACACATATCACGTTTTTTTCCACAGATTTCCCAATCATTTCAGATTTGTACGCCGATTTTCCCACCAAAAAATTTCCCACATGTTTTCCAACTAAAATTTTTACAGATGTTGGATGTTTTTTTTTGCCACAGATTTCTAACAGTTTTTTAGCCACGGGTTTCACACAAATTTCTTTCCACAAATTTCCCACAAACAATTTTTCCAACTTTTCACGTCTTTTCAAAAAAGTTTCTGATGGTTTTTTGGCAATGAATTCCAGTTAAGAATTTTCTTCAATAATCCATGGCTACTTTTTAGTGTATTTCATAATAACAATTTTTATATTTATTTGTGAAAGAATACACTGATAAAGTGATAAAATATTGTATACTATACTAAACATTAAAACAAAAACGGCACTAAAATTGTCGTTTTGGACCGTGGGCTACTTTTGGCCTATGTCTTTTGGCCCACCTTTTTACTTGCCGGCTTATTTCTCATATTTGCGCATGCCAAGACCATGCCCCAAAAAGAATAATAATTCACTTAATAATTTTTAGAGTAAACTGCAAAAACCATCCCTGTGGTTTGTACTTTTTGGCATAACTCATACCTACCGATACTATTGGCAATTAAATTATCCCTGAGCGCTGAAAACTTCAGCAAAAAAATCATCCCTCATCACGAATTATGGACGGGTTAATTATGTCATTTTAATATTCACAAGGGGACTGATTTTGCCAAAAATTTGTTTTAAATAAGATGGTTTTTGCAGTAGTTTTACAAAAAAAAAAATAATATTCACAATTATTAATTATTTTTTACTCTTTTTTAACCTTTTTAGTTAATCATCTTCCATATAATAATATAATTTACAAACAAATTAAAAGGAAGCAGAGGATAAACTATCTGGGTCTTCACTCATTTGCGTCAAAGGCGATATTATTATTATATTTATTTAATTCTATTATATTTATTTGTAATTTACTTATTATTATTTTTTATTTATTATAAATCATTTTATTAGAAATTTAAAGGATTTATAAAAAAATATTGGGAAGCCGAGATATTATCTAGGCCCTCACTCCTTGATGTGTGTGTTTATCTAAACTGGAGGACTTTCGCCTATGGACACAAAAAACCCATGATGGCAATTGATGCGGCCAAACAAACGTAAACACGTGTGAAGGCGGAACAAAATCTGTCATTCTGGTTTGTGTCAAAGGCGGAAGCCCCTGTCAGATAAACACACACATCAAGGTGTAGGGGCCTAGATAGTATCTTGGCTTCCTAATATTTTTTTATAAATCCCTTAAATTTCTAATAAAGTAATTTATAATAAATAAAAAAATAATAATAATAAGTAAATTACAAATAAATATATTTAGGGAATTACAATAAATATAATAATAATATCGCCTTTGACGCAAAGGAGTGAAGACCCAAATAGTATCTCCGCTCCTCTCTAATTTTTTGTAAATTCTATTATTATAATGAAGTGATGATTTAATTAAAAAAAAGTAAAAAATAATTATAATTGTGAATATTAGTTTTTTTTTTGTTAAAATAGGCAAAAAATCATTCCCTTAGTTTAAAAAAACATATTTTGGCAAAAATCATCCCTGTGTGTTTTAAATGACATAATTACCCTTCATAATTCGTGGTGAAGGATGATTTTTGCCGAACGTTTCAACGCTCAGGGATGATTATTGCCAATAGTATCAGTTAGGGATGATTAGTGCCAAAAAGTATAAACCACGGGGATGATTTTTGCAGTTTACTCTAATAATAATAATAAGAGAGAGGAAGGGTATTTTAGTAATTTAACTGCAACAAGATGAGGGCATTTTAGTTATTTTATAGCATTTCACTGGTCAAACTAACAGTCAACGTGAATTTGGACCAAAAGTGGAAACGGAACTATGTGTTTCGGACCAACAAAGCAAAAACAGTGTCATTTTACCAATTCGCAAAAAAAATAAAAAATAATAAAATAATAAAAAAATAAAATTTTAACGCCACGCAACAACGCGTAAAACCATTAAAAAAAACTACTAAACACGATACTGAAAAAGTAAACCCGCACTATTAAATATAAGACCGACAAAATAAACTTGGACAAAATTAAAGGAAAAAAAAGAATTAACGACACGCAAATTAACGCACCGTAGTAACGTGCAGGAAAAAATAAACTTACACTATTAAACATAAAAAAAACGCGCGAAAAAAAAATAAAAAATTAAAAATAAATAAATTTAACGCCCTGCAACAACGCGCGAAAAATTAACGCCCGCAGCAACGCGCGGATATCTTTGCTTGTTACAATGTTTATAGCAGTCAACTTAAACAAGTGTACACATGTTTTGCATTACACATTTCAATCAGATGCATCATCAGAATTATACTTCGACGACTTTCGTTCAACATTACGACTATTGAACAATTTTTACAAATCCCGGTGCAACGCCCTCGATTACCAACAAAACTAAGCTATAGTTAATTAGCTTTTAAAAGTGACCTTATTAGAGAAGGAAGAACATAGGAAATAGCCACATTTAGGAGCTCATATTCCTATTATACTCCTTTGAAGTGCTTTAGGATCTTACATCTACCATAATATAAACAAATTTTCTTTTGTTTCAGGGATGGTTATGTCCTTTTTCATGTTTTCGGCTGCAAATGATTTCTCATGTTGAAGGTGCACATGCCTTTGTTTATATTGTACTTTTAACGGTTCAAACTGGAATGTGAAGTGTAATTTCCCCAGCACCAAGTTACTAAAGAATTATGTTGTTGGATGGCTGTCGTTAACTAAAGCGTTAGCTGAGCCAAAGGAGAAACGTTTCACGAAAACATTACACAAGCAAGAATTAGACACAACCAGTGTGCGTCGCACGGGTCATTGTACAATCAACTATTACACACAAATTCATTATACAATAAAATAAGTGACAATTTAATTGTAATTATTCATGGTGCATCAGTTTTGTAACTTTTGCTTCTTACAATACGCAAGTAACATTTGAAACTAACCTGTGTGCATCGCACGCGGGTATAACTACAAAGACAAAACTTCAACAACGCATCTAAACATTACACGGTCAATTCCCAAAGTATACACAATCATACTAACGCATCAACATTGAACAAAATCATTATGCGAGTAACCACATGAGAATTTTTTTTGACACAACCCATGTGAATCGTACGGGTCTGCATGCCTCATTACACCTAAAGACTCAGTCCTTTAATTTAATGAGCATGTCCTCATTATGAGGGGGGAAGTGCTCATTATAAGTGTATGTAGCTTTAATCGATCCAAGTTACACAACCCCTTACATTAATGGAAGAATACCAAGAAGCATGGGTTATCTCAATTAATAATAATCATGGGAGATCTGTACATGTCAAGGGTTCTTGCGGTTATACAAGAAAACCAAAAGCTTCATCTTCATCTTTGTCAATTTGTAATTTTGAGGCTGAAGTAAACAAATCAGTTCCAGGTAATTTTTTTACAAAGTTAGTATTTTTATTCATTAGTTTTTCTTCAATTGCAGGTTTATTCATAATTTGATTCATTCTTTCCATCTAAAGGGTAAAGAATCTTGGGTAGGTATGTTATTTCTTTGACTTATTTGATATATAGATAAATTGGTAAACATTTATTTGGTTTTCTGCCTTCAGGTCAAGATGAACAATTGGGATTCAAAATTGCAATTATCCGAGGTTTGAGTTGCAGGTTTGTTTCATGAATTGTTATTATATTAATTAGATTGATCTTTGGTTAGTGCGGTTTGATATGTGGTAATGGAAAATTATGTGGTTTGGTGTTTTGAAGTTTGGGATTTATCATTTTGAAATTTAGGAGGTGTATTTTTAAGCTTATTTATGGGCTTACAAGTTTTGTAATAAGCTTACATAATCGCATGAGTCTCAAAATAATAAGCCACAAAAAGGCGTATAAAATATAAGCCGAAAAATGTAAGCGAATAAGCCCAAAATTAAGTTTAAACAAACACCCTTTTAAGCTTATTTTTGGGCTTACGGCTTTATCTTTCAAAAGCTGATGAACTATGAGTTTGGAAAAGAAATGGCCTTAGGAAATATAAGCCGAGTGTGGTTTGGGGGAAAGGAATTGGAACACATCAAATGAATAGATTATGTTAATGACCAACTCAGTTATGTAACCTTGGATGATTAGCATTCTTTGGAGATTGGGGGTTGTGTAACAGATGAGACTTGGAAACCCTTTAGTTGAATGTCTACACCACCTTCCACACTGAAAGGGGACTATTAAAAAAGCTTGTTGTTCAAACCTGTGACTCAAACCCTTCAGTTAAGGTTGCTCAAAATGTTTATTTCTCATTGCAGGTCTAGTTGTCATGAATACATCAGGTTATACTGAAAGGGGACTATTGAAAAAGCTTGTTGTTCAAGTTCTTTTCGGAAAGATTGTCTATCTTTCAGAGGTAAAACTTAACATGTTTTTATTCTGATGAATATTTCTTTTGCAGATTAACTCCTTTAATGTACTCCTTTATTACCGCTTCTGCTATATCCATTGTTGTTGGTGGTATTATATATGCTAAGTTGATATGGTTTAAAGTAGGCCAATATTATACAACCCTGACATGTGTGCGAGAATATGAGTATGTAATCCTTGAGTTTGTGTATGTATTTGAATTAGTGTAGAAGTATAGTATTCCCTTCACGTGGATTTGTGTCTGACATTGGACGATATCTTTCTTGCATCAAACCACAACACACTATCTTATTTGTATGTTTTGTTGTATTACATAATTAATTTTATCCTCGATCTATTACCAGCTTCCAGAGTTCTGTAGGAGAGATGGCTCCTTGATAGTGAAAGAAATATTTGGCGTTGCAGAGTAAGCATCATTCTCTTTTGACTGAATTACTTTTGTAACCATTTTATTTAACATGTTGCATCAAAACAAAAAATTCAAAAGAACACTAAACTTACCAAACTTGGGCCCTTTTTTTCCTAATTTTGCAAAGTAGAATGGTTTATTTAACAGCTAAATCGTGTAAAGTGGCTACAAATGTTTATGTTGTGAGTAAAAGGTTTCTCTTTAATTGTATTATTCTAGAAGTGGAAATTTCAAAGCATCATTTTGGGTTGTTGTTTATCCCTTACGGGTCAAATAAAGAAATTAACTATAAGAGAAGTAGGTCAGATGTGTTGACATTGTTCAAACTGTATTTTCATTGCTTACAAGCCTCTATAAATTGTTTAATTTTGAAGAATTAAATTATCAATGTAGTAAGATTGCCTTGCTAGGAGATTGAATTAGGATTTATATTTTTATCAGCATTTGCTCTAAAGATTTTCTTTGTTTTATTTGAAGGAATTGAGTGTTGGGCACAACAACCGCTGTATCAGTAAATAAGAAGTTAGCAGACATAGATTCCATGGAACGGGATTAGAAGAGCACATCAGGTTACTTTTCTTTCCCTTTATCAGAGTGGGAATATTTGCCATTATGAAAATATCTTATAAGTTGATTATACATATTTTGCAGGGAAATAATAAGGAACATGAGCCAAAATAACACAAAACCATCTACCACATTCCAGAAATGAAGAGAGGGAGAAGAGAGCTGCAAAAGAATACAAGGTATAAGTTATAACCTTATGTATAAATAAAGGGTTTTGTGGATTTCATATTATGAGGGCTTACTATTTTTAATGACCAACTTCAAATCGTTTATCCAAAAAAACTTATTTTGAAAATATGTGAGTAAATAAGCAATTTTAATAAGCAATCGCAGACGCGAACGCTTATTGAAATAAGCATTTTCAAGTTGTGCAGTCATAAATCAGTCCAACTATTGGCTCAAGCCCGACGTGGAATCATTTTTTACAATTACAACGGGCTACATCCTTATGGAATCAGTTAACTTCAAGTCTTCAATTCTGAAAATATAGATGATGTTTATCAGTAGGTTGTGTATGCATCTAATACCTGCAAGATGCATACTAATCCATTCCTAGATATGAAGTTGGAACAGTGGCGTTGAACACATATTCTTTTAGGAAGGATGCTAAGTACTTGGCGTATACTTTTAGTTTAAGTGGAAGTGATATGGTCACTGTTAAAGTTGAGCCTAATACAGAACCAAAGCATGGGTGAGTGATTGAATTTTTTACATTACATATGAATTTCATTTGATGACGTATTTGCTTTGCTATAGGTTAAATTTCTGGGTATTAGTTGGACAAACGATAGCAAAGGTTTCTTCTACAGCCGCTATAGTTTGCAGGCATTAGATTATTGTCTCTTAAGGTTCATTTACAGGGATTATTGTCACTCTTAATATCTAATGAATATGCACTCAAGACTCAATTGACACAAGCATATAATGCAGGTAATCCTAATAATGTATAAAAAATGTGGCCTGCATTTGTTAAATAATGGGTAAATAAATTGGCTAAGAGCGAAACGGGTCAAACAGGTTAGGCTTAAACGTCACCTCATGCGTCCTAAATTAGTTTTTCAGTTAATAATACATTAATTATTAGAAAAACCAAAAAAATGTTTACGAGTTGACTCTATCTCACCCGTTAAGCAGCCAGTTTGTTCATCATTAATTTGTATCCATTTATTCACATTTCGTGATGTGTGTGTCAGTTGCAGTACCCATAACCAAATAACTATAAATGACCAGTTTGCGCCTAAAAAATTTATAGGGCTCATGCATTTGATGGAGCGCATATACGGCCGCAAGGAATTCGTCACAAGTAAAGAGATGATCCACTTAGTTCCAGTGAGAAGATTCTATCAGATGAAGACTTGAAAACCAATTACTCGACTTAATGTTATTACATTAACCTGAAGATAGTTCTAAGGTAGCACCTTTTCAAGCTAAATGTTAATTGAGTTAGTTTTGTAATATATTATTTAAACATTTGTTTTGTGGTGCACTCACGCAGTAGTGTATAGATTTTGTATCAAATCAACATTTCACAGAAACAGCGGTCGACCACCCTGTAGCCTGTAATCGGTCTAGGCGCGATTAATCGGTTTTGCAAATTATATATATATATTTCTAAGTTACTTGTATGAGATGGATACAATACTTTAAATACACTAAAATTAAATGAGTTTAAAATTACATTGTTCAAAACATAGACATAGATACTAAAAGTTAACAGTTAACAATTCAAAGTCACATTGTAAAAAAATGTTTGACTTTCGTTGACCGATTAGACCGATTTGACCGATTTTTTATGCCACTCACGCTAGTAGTGTTTATAGACTTTTGCTATCAATAATCTATATTTATCTGAAAACATTACAGCAATTAACTATTGACAGCGACACCCATTTTAGTGTAAACGCCTACGAGTCTCGGAATGCCTCTAAGTGATATATATTATAATTTTATATATTTGTATATTATATATATATATTATATGTATATATATATTCTATAGGGAAGGGATCAAGTAGAAGAAAAAAAATATAATGAGAAGATAAGAAGGTTTCTAGCACACATTTTTAACATAGGGATGGTGAATTTTTAAGGGTGATGATGCATGTTTATAGGTGCATCTGAAAATGGGTCTTACGGGTGGTTGTGGTTTTCTTTTTATATTCTCTTTCTAGATAAAGGTTTTCTTCTCATTTGATCCTATACTGTCTATATATATTATTTATATATTTATATATATTATTATATATTATTTTATATATATATTATATATTATCTTATATAATCATATATATATATATTTTGTTATATCTATTATTTATATATCAATCGTTGCAAATATGCGAGTCGCTAGCCCTGTTGCGGTATGTATGCTTCACGAATTTTATACCAAAACGTATCATTTTTTTGATCCGTACCGATTCTTGGATCCTCAGATACTTGAATGAAACATTCTGCCAAAAGCAACTCCTCCTTATGGCTTTACAAATGTCGAGCTCGTTTCGTTTCGACTTGTGTTTCCTTTTCTTTGCTTTTCTTCGACTTCGACTTCACACGTGGGCCACGGCTCGTCTTCTTCGACGTCGGGGTCGGGACCGGCTCGTCTTCGTTTTCGTCTTCGGTTTAAGGATTGTTGGTCGGATTGTGGTTGGGAAGCGTTGGCTTGGTTTGGTTATTGTTGTTGTTGACAAAATTGGTTAAATTGCATTTGCATTTTAAATTGGTTAAAGAGCATTTGTTTTTCGGCATTAGCAAATGGGGTTTGGAAATTGGGATAGTAAGGCATTTGGTTGTATGGAGGTTGAGAGGAGGAGCCCGGATTGTTGGTCGGATTCGAAGACGAGCTCAGAATTTGGTTGGTTGGGTCGTTTAGCATACCCGTAACCCATTGATTCGGATTCATTTTTTTGGAGAGAAAAAAATAAGAGAAGTAGAAAAGTATATGTTATAAAATATATTGGAAGTGTGTGTGAAGTATGAAACAATAAGAAGGTATTTATAAGATTTTTAAGGGGTAAATAAGATTTTTTTTGGTATAATTTTCAAAAACCCGCTCCTCCCAACGGCTACTATTTTAAAAAAAATTAAAAAAAAATATCCAACCGCGTGGGCCGGTTGCAACGGCGCGAGGCCAAACGGCGACAGCACCAGAACGGTGCGCCGTTGGCTTTTCTCGCGCCGTTAAACGGCGCCACCGAACAACGCCACCGTTCCCCATGAAAATAATTGGCCACAAGCCCACATCAATTACTGGGCGCGATTTTGACATGACATTTGGATAAATGAACTGAGAATTAACACATACGAGGCAATAGATGGGACTAAAAACCCGTTACCAGTTAGGACCAAAGGTGGAGACTTGGAGAAAGGAGAATGATGGTGGCGCGTTACCAGCGTGGCATGTCGCCTTAAGTTTAAAAGTTGTAAACGTTAGACGATCGAAACCGGAAAAAATGGAACATTCAACTGCTTGTAGTCTAAAAAATAGTAATCGAGTTTGGCGTAAAACTAGTGAAAAAATCATACCAAGGTTACAAAAATGGCTTAAAATTAGCAGAATTTGTACATAATCAACACAACAAAATTTAGCCAAAATGTATTCATTTCTAGCTGTTCTCTAACTTTTGGCATACCATAGAATGATTTCCTGTATAACTTACTAAAACTGTTAAAAATATACATATACAGCTCTACAAGGGCATGCACTTTCCATTTTAGGAAAGTTCAACCGTTATGCCCAATACTAAAATTTCCATTGTAAGAAGATGAAGGCGAATTATTATTCTCAGCTACTTGACGCTTATTTCTCTGAAGTATTTCCTTAATCTCGGCTTCTTTCTTATCATAAAAATCAATCAAATCTTTAAAACTTGTGGATCGCAATGTTCGTCTTGAACTACGTCTTGCTGATTGGGGTTCAGGAATCTCATTTGCTTCTTCAT
>BQNB010118271.1:0-21023 GCA_026074375.1 Tanacetum coccineum | reverse complement strand
TAGCAAGCAGTATTAACTGCCTCTGCCCAAAATAAGATAGGTAAAAGTGAGTCTGCTAACATAGTTCTAGCTGCCGCAATTAGGGTCCTGTTTTTCCTTTCTGCAACACCATTCTGCTGTGGAGTTCTAGCTACACTAAACTCCCTTTGGATTCCTTTCTTAGCACAGAATTCATTCATAACATAGTTCTTAAACTCTGTCCCATTATCACACCTAATGATTTTAACATGATAATTCAATTGTTTTTCTAAGCCTATGATAAGATTAAAAAGGATTTCAGATGTTTCATCCTTTGTAGCTAAGAAAAATACCCAACTAAATCTGCTAAAATCATCAGTCACAACCAAGCAGTACCTTTTCTTGTTGATGCTTTCAATAGAGACAAGTCCAAATAAATCCATATGAAGTAATTCTAGGGGCTTTCTGATGATTTTATCTAACTTGGCCATACAAGAGGCCTTATGTTGCTTACCTTTCTTGTAGGCAACACAAGTGTGGTCATTCATAAAAACTTTTGAAGGTAAACCTCTAACTACGTGACCTTTAACAAGTTTATTTATATTTTTGAAATTTACATGACCTAATCTCCTGTGCCATAATTTAGACTCATCTCCTGTTGCATTTGCATATAAACAAGTTATACCTCCAGAAGGAACAATGTTCTTTAAATCCAAGCTGTACACACCATCTTTTCTAGGAGCTCTAAGAACAACTTGACACTATTTTTCTTGTCACACATTTGTGAGATAGAGAAAAGATTAAACTTAAGTTCATCTACAAAGTAAACATCATCAAAGTCTAAATTAGTAGTCTTGATTTTTCCTTTACCCGTTATTTTCCCTCATTTGGGATCACTTCCAAATGCCACAAAGCCTCCATTGAAATCTTCATAGTCTGAAAGATAAGTTTTGTTGCCAGTCATATGGCTAGAGCAACCACTATCTACCATTGCATGATCCTGTAATAAGATCTCTGGATTGTCCTGCACAAAAGGTAAGAGAATTAGTATCTCTTAGGGATCCAAGTCAATACTGACTTGGAAACCCTTTTGGGTCTACATACTCAAACTTCTTGAGCATGTAAAAGCTATTATATTTGTACACATGATCCTGGTAATTCATCTTTGGCCTCCATACCTATTTATCCTTCATAAGGACATTTTCCACCTTACCCTTACTAACTACTGCCCTTGTTCCAACAGTAGTCATGTTTTTAACCCCAAAAGTTTTCACTTTAGGTTTTAAGTCTTTGGGTCTATAAACTGGTTGGGTGTTGTAAGACCTCTTGATTGGTGAGTTTGAGTCTTTTGGTCTTACATTGTCCAATCGTGGGTGACTTGGTCTAATAACACTATTAGTTTGTGCTATTTTTGAGGCCAATGGCCTAGCAGTACTAACATGTCTGACAGAATAAACAGGCCTAATAGTACTAATAGACCTAGCAGTACTAACATTTGATCTATCAGTATTAACTAAACCTGCTCTGGTTAGTACTGCTGATGGGTTAAAGGTCCTTTTTGGATGAGGGTATGTCAAATTTTTTGAAAAGTTTTGGTGATTTACCCTTTTGCCATAATCCTAGCTATTTTGTCTAACTTTGACCCCACCTAATTTTAGACTAAACTAGGACTATTTATACTAAAAGGATTTGCCTTTAGGGCTTTCTTTTTGAGCTTTTTACATCTTGGCCCTTATACATAATAAACATTAAATAACATAGTCTTTCGAGCTAGACTTTTGTCTTGTAACTTCGAGTGACCGAAGCTTCTTTGTTTGGGTCCATTTAGGTGAACCTAACAATTTCCCCCTAGATGAGGTCATGAGAAGCTCACTCGTCCTTATCTCTTTAGCTCGTTGTTGATAGGGTACTTCACTTGTGTGTGCTATGGTAATTTCAAAGACGTTAACACCTTGATCATGAAACTTCAAACTTGATGTGATGAACTTGACTTGTCTTTGTTTTGTATAAGCTTTACTTCTTTGAATTACTATTTGTTATTCTCCTTTCACTTAACTTTGCCATACGCTGATTCTTTAAGACTCACATGCTCATACTGTTGGAATCGTATTGAAAGCTTTGGAGATGTCTCTCTTCAAATCAATTGTAACGTTTTAGAATTTGAAGAAGACATTGATTCACCAAGAATTGTGCGGAACGCCTTGTATGAAAACTTTCTGAATTACTACTTCAGATACCCTGAGGTATGGATATGAGCCAATGTGTCTTGCATCGGAAACTTTGAGTCGTCATTACCATGATAGTAACAATTTATTCACAACAAAAACATTTTGTTATGTAAAACTCCACTAAATGTGTTCTAGAAAAACAATTGTGAACCCAAAGGTTTATATTTTGAAAGGGACCAAGTAAAAGACGATACTCAAATTCTGGTTCGGTTTACATTAACCTCTGATTCCGTGAGGATCAAATGATTACAGTATAATACGCACCTGTGATCTGATAGATTCATTAATAGAACCTTCTTGACAGGTTTTTCCCGGCCGTGACAACTAGTTCCTCTAATACCAAGTATCAGATTCCTTAATGTTCCGCCGTTCTCTAGACCCAGATGACCGAACAGACTAACACACTATAAGTATTTCTACTAATAGAATGTAAAAGTGAGTCAGTACAGTTACTATCTGCTGACTAATACCGTAAAATTTCCCTTTTTCGTTCAGCGTTGTTAACTTCTTAATACAATTAAGTAACCGTAGAAGGCCTGTGGCAAAATGATTTTGAAAAACATTCGATGTGCATATAACATTTTTGTTTGGGGTGGCACAAACGAAAGTTTAAATCAAAAGCTTCTATGATTTTTTGAAATATATCCCGAAAGATAGGAAGTGCCTGGTAAATCACAAACCTTGTACAATACATTTATTAAGGAAATCACCACTTCACTAGTGGGCGCAGTCCGAAGACCAGGCATGAGATTCATACAGAATGACCCTGGTGGTTACAACACCTCTTCCTCAGCAATTCCATAAGGATCACTTCACGCAACGTGAAACCAAAAGATTCCTTTGTCCATTTAACAAGATACTTTGGTGTAAAACACAAACATTGTACCTTGACATTTTTTTGATCATATTAACACTTATGCCGCCTCCTACACATAGTGCTCATAATTCGAAAGATGTTTAGCACATGCGTGGATAGGACTAGCATTGTAAGAATCAATCGAATCATAATTATCCGTTTTACATGTTTAAGTCACATTTTCTCCCCCGATCAAAAGTATGAACTAGTAATGTTTAGATCTAGAATGGACTTAAAATGTATCAATCCTCCCCCCTCAAGGATGAGTGAGGTGAACTAGCAACAAATATCAAGTGAGTTAATTGACGCAAGAAGAAAGACTTTTAGAATACCAAGACATGAAAGAATACTGCAATCTGTCTTGAACTTTAAGACGGTGGTCGTTGATCTTGAGTAATAAAAATCAGCAACAGTACGTCCTTTTGACCTGCAACAACTGTTAGAAATACTGATTCTCCCCCTCAAACAATGACCCGTGTCAATGTTTGATTTGGTTAACCCGAACATGTTTGATAAAACAAGTTGTTTATGAGAAAAATGGTTCGGGGCTTAGACAACTTCTTGTCTGTGGAAGAAATCATGCACTGAAACGTACACAAAATCTCTGGGTTAAGACCGGGTTACAGTCGGAAATAACTGCAAGCCATACTACTAAACTAAATTTTTTTTTTTTTTTTTTTTTTTTTTTTTTTTTTTAATAATACTACAGCAATAATCCCAATGTGAAACACTTGGTTACCCGGAGACAGACTCATCCTGTAGTTCCTTCAGAGTTTCTGGTGACATTTGTTTAACTCCAAGCAGTGGGAGTAGAGTTGCGAAGCGCTCTCTCGGTAAGGCCTTCGTAAAAATGTCAGCCAGTTGGTATTTAGTCTCCACGAAATACAACTCAACAACTTTCCTTTCAACCTGCTCTTTGATAAAGTGATGGACGATATCAATGTGCTTGGAGCGCGAGTTTGAACACTAAATTACAGCATAGAGCAATAGCACTTTGATTGTCACAATACATCGGAATTTTGTTGAATGCAAATCCATAGTCTCGCAGTTGAGATCGCATCCAGAGGATTTGAGCACAACATCCTGATAGGGCGATGTATTCAGCCTCAGTAGTGGAGATGGCAGTACTTTTCTGCTTTTTGGAGGACCAGCTAACAAGTCGAGTCCACGAAAATTGAGCTGAACCAGAAGTACTCTTCTCGGGTGTCAGACATCCTGCATAGTCAGCATTCTGCAAAAGCTTTTAGTTCAAAGCCGAGTCCTTCGGATACCCAGACCCATGTGAATGTACCTTTAAAGGTACCGAAAGATCCGCTTGATTGCAAGTAAGGTGCATGTCCATAGGGCTTAGCCTGTATCTGCACGACCATACAAAACAGACAAATACTCATGTCAGGTCAGATCACTAAGATACATAAGGAGCCAAAACCATACCACGAATCGAGTAGGATCAATGAGCCCTTTCCTCCCTTTATCTTCATCAAGGTTTGGGACGCTCCGCCATTGGAGTGTCAATGGGTGAGCATGCGTCAAACCAAACTTTTTTTCAAGATTTCCTGAGGCATAATTTGGAATTGGTTTGATAAAGATGGACTCTGGGATTTTGAGAAATTTTAAGCCTAAAAAGAATGACATTTTCCAATCATGCGACATCTTGAAAGTTTGAGTTCATTTTCAAAGCCAAAATAATTTTGCAGGCTTTTGGGGGTTAGTAGAGCAAAGAATAATATCATCTACATATAATATTGTTAAAAAAAACCAGTAGAAGATTTTGCCAGCTTTTCTTCGTGAAGAGTGTAGATCGACCACGGCCTTTTGGTAAATCCACCTGACTTGATGAGAAACGCTGATAAGCTTGTCATACCACCGCACAGTAGGAGCTTGTTGTGAGTCCATAGAGAGCTTCTCTTGAGGTCGGTACAGGACATGCGAGTGGAGATGCTCTGGATCCTACAAAATCCTTCTGGTAGACCAACATAGACAAACCTTCATTCATCGCCATTAGGAAGGCGTTTTCACGTCCATGAGCTGGAAGAGACCCATGTCATACATGCCTGCGTGTGCAATGAAAGAGTCTGATCGCTTCTAGTCGAGCAACCGGATCGAAATGATTTCCTCAAAGTCAATACCAGCTTCCTGACATAACCTTTTGCCACTTAACCGAGCTTTGTCTTCAACACGTCTCCATATCATAAGCCAACTTAATCTTGAAAATCCAATTGAGCGGGATTATAAGAATATTATCTGGACATGGTACAAGTAACCATACATCGAGACGCTTCAAACCATGAATACATCTTCCTTGCATAGCCTCAATCCAGCACGAGTGCTCTAAGCTTGCTTGTAATCTTTGGTTCAACATGAGTTAGAATTCATTGAAGAAAACACCCACATTGCGGTCGGCTTTCTAGTTTTTCCTGGTAGAGACGGGGTCGGTCTTTATCCTCAATCAATGTTTTCGAAGTGCGGATGTGCTGAGTCCATTTCTGCACATGAGGTAAATGGTTGTTGTGGAGTAACATCGATTTTGACAAGTGGAATGAGATTGCTTCTGAATTGGTTTTCCAGAGCATTATGGGTTGTCAAACACATGACTTGTCAACAATGATCTGAACAGTTTTCACCCATCAGAATCAACTATGTTCTGGTAGAGGTATTTGAATGAGGGCAAGAGGTTTTCTGTAACTGCAGGAGCGCCTTCTTAGATAACTGTTTGGAAGTGAACCATTGGCAGTCTCGGGTGCCGGGAGCAGCAGTAACATTAACCAGAGTTTATCGGAACAACCGGAGGTACCGGACAACCTCATCATCAATCAAACCATTGAAACAAATCGTCTACCTGGTTCTTTGTAAGGAAGGACACAGGTGGGTTCTGTGTCTTTTACAAGTGCAGAACGGCTGCTCCTGACTGTAAAGCAGTAATTCGAGTTTCTGAAACTGTTTTGCACAGAAGTCAGTTTGTTGAGGAGCGAAGGCCTGAACTTTTTGAACGACTCATACCTTCTCGGTAAAGTTCATCGAAGGCAACATGAACGGTTTCCTGAATCTTACGCGTTCGTTTGTTGTAGATTCGGTACGCCTTCTTGGTGGGTGCATAGCCAACAAAGATACCTATATCTGCTTTCGCCTTGAGTTTTTTTTTTACAACATCATCAAAGACATTGGTAGATAGCCCAAGATCCTAAACACTCGGAAGTATTGGAGATTAGGCTGCTTTCCATTCAGCAGTTCATAATAGGTCTTTCCGTGAAGCGTGTGTACAAGAGATCGATTAAGAGTATAACACGCAGTGGCTACAGCTTCAGCCCATAGGAACAGTGGAGCTTTCGCAAAGATAGAGCATAGTACGAGCAGCTTCCAAAGATCCGGTTCCGTCTTTCGACAAAAACGCCGTTCTGGTTGTGGAGTACCGAGTACGCTCTTTTCATAAAATACACACTCTCACAACCATCCCATCAGTGTCTTATTTCACAAACTCCGTTCCCCATTATATGTTCTCTGACAAGCAACAGTTTGCATAAGGGCCTCGTTGAGATCTATCACAATAAAAATTCTCAATCACTTGAGGATATTCCATCCTTTGTTCCGAAAAGAAATCTTACCCCAACCAAATCAGGTGTAATCATCCACTATCACCAAAACATACTTCTTTCCGTTGATACTTTCAGTTCTCATTGGTCCGCAGAGGTCCATATGTAGAGTATGGAGAACTTCAGTATTGGTGTTTTCCGTCTTTAGTTGGATAGTGATGCTTATCTTTACTTCTACCTAGCTGACAAGATGGACACAAATGGTCTTTGGCATATTTCAGCATGGGTAATCCCTGACAAGATTTTTTCCCGAGCCAGATTCGTCAATGTCCCGAAATTCACAGATGATTCAACGACGATGCCATAACATGACTTTTATCGTTGAATAGGCTTTTTGTAAGCAAGCAAACTGGTGAAGCAGACAGCTTATCATTCAGTGAGATGGAGTACAGAGTTGGTTGATCGTGAACCTTTGAGTAGATCTACCATAATCGTAGTTGCGGAAAATGAGAACACGAATTCAGTCTGAAAGTCAACTTCTAACCATCCCATCACAAAACTGTCCTACCGATATAGGTGGTGCCTTGAGTCCTTCAACATAGTAGACTCGGAGAAGAAGTGTCACCCAGTTTATAATCACCATAGCCAATGATCGCTGCATACTCATCGTTGCCGAATCTCACGGAACAAGTTATCCAATAAAACTTTTCCAGACAAAGTTGATAAGACGCGCACAGATTCACCGTCATATGTCCTTTAGCAAACCAGCATCCAGATACCTAGAACAATTTGAACTATACTACCGTGCGATACACAAACATTCATGGTGATAGATGCCCTGAATGGTATCCTGTCCTGGTTAGTTAACAATCAATACTGACCAGAGATCCCTTTTGAACCTTCTGCCTGTCCATCACTAGATTATGATACACCTAGAGACCATAGTGATTTTGGGGCTAGAACTAGCACTCGGGGTAGTTCTATTGGCATAACAGTAGGTTCCATTATCCCTAGTTAAAGGATTACTTCTCAAAGAATCGAAATGCCTTCAGATGGGCCTTTTCCACTTAGGCTTTGCTATTAGCTACAGGTTTTGGCAATCGGTTTCCAGACTTTCTTAACGGTTTCCATCCTTGGTTTGGTTTGGTGTTGTCGACGCTTAGTCTGGTGGGGTTTAACATTCACAGAATCATCACACATAACCAAACAATCATTATGATTAGCAAAAACCAACGATTTGTTACATGCAGCACAAACATTGGTACCAACATTGAAACATAAACAGAATTGTAACAAGCAAAATTAGAATCAACAACATTCTTTTTAATCAGAGTCTATGAGTGGGCCTATCTACGCATCCCTTATTGCATTCGCACTCTTAAACCAGGACAAAGAACTATGATTCGAGGCTCTCTTAGGGCACGAGTTTTGCTGGCTTCCAGAAGTGGGTTTTTTACCTGCCTGTAAGACATAGGCACACACACGTTAGTTTGCTTTCTTAGGATGCACAACGTTTTTTGAGTTGTTTGGAGTGAAGGTCTGGAAGGTTCACTGAAAGTTACTTGCTTCTTCTTAGGTAACGGGGTTGGTTAGACCCATTTAGGCACGTTTTGGGTGGTGGAATATACATAGAACCTAAGTTGTACATTCTGGAGCAAGCACTTTGGTGTTCGAGGTTTAAGGGCCAACTACTTGTTTTACCAGTCACTTGGGCTTTCAGCTTTGTATTTTCAACAGTTAAGGCACAAGCTTTTCAGTGTACGCAGTACGTGAGTGAGTATTCGCCTGTGACAGTTCATCATACCATCTTTTCAGACTCACGTTTTCTACCTTAAGGCCATCTAGCTGAATCCTAAGGGAGGTAATCGTATCTTTCAACTGAATTCTGTCAGTTTCTAATGCCTGTTGGTCACAAGCTCCCTTCATGGAACGTACATTCAACATTCCTCGAGAATTTTGAACCTGAGTTTCTAAAATTCCTGATAGTGTCCGTCTTTTATCATGAAGCTTATTTCTTAACTTGTTATTTCAAATTGCATTGGAGGCACGGAAGTGTCTATGCACTGTTTATAGGTTTTTGACATTTAAGTTGTAATCAATTGGTTCTTTTGTAAATGAGAGTTGCGTTTCTCAGATTCAATGACCATCTTTTGTTGTTTTAAAACTTCAGCTTCAAGTTCAAAGAAACTTTTAGTATGTCCTAGCATGCAGATCTAGATCTTTCATAAACAAAGGCAATTCGAACTAGGGGGCACAACAATATCGGAAGTAAGCACAATAGAGCAGATATCTTTTTCTAAACATTCAGCAATTAAGCAGTCATTTTTGATTAAAAGATTTTTTTTTTTTTTATTTTTTTTTTTTTTTTTTTTTTTTTTTATTTATATTTTTTTTTTTTTTTTTTTTCTTCTCTATGGTCAGGTTCTTGTTATCAAGAACACATTGTTCATACTCCGCCTCCAATTCATCAAAAATCTGTTCAAATTCTCTTACCTCTTTGAAAAATGTTTCATTATAGCAGCTTGATTGTTTTTGAAATGGTCGTAAAATGGTACCAGTTGTTGTTCAACAAACTGTTTTGCATAATCAAAACACCATTCAGAACATGAATAATGGTTTTTGTGTGTTCTTTCTTTTATATACCCTTCAAATGAGGAAAAAAACATCATTAACATTTTCAAGCTTGTCCAGAATTTGACTTTGAGGTCGACTTTTACGAACAAAAGGGAGAGACAGGGACTATTAGGTTTACTAGTTTGACAAGCACGTTATTTGCAGGAAGCCAATAACGGCCTGATCACAGAGACATTCCTTTGAGAACAAACTTAAGGGCATAAAGCTTGTCATTAAACCAGTTTGCGGGTCAAAACATGTCCTGGTTTTTCGTCCATCTTATTTTCATGCTAACCACTTGGTGAACCAAGACCTCACTATCCCATAACTAACGGGAATGGGTGATTGGATGCAAAAAGGGTATCAGCATCATACAAAACAGAGATTGAGCACACAGCTTGGCATATAACTAAGACACTGGGTTACCGGGTACCTAGGAGGTCCTTGTGCAAGTCACGGTTGCCGCTTTAGTTTCTTAGAAAGCATAGGAATAGTTTGTGGTTGGCATGTTTTAAATCTTTGCAACAATCACGATGCAACTTTGTTGAGCAATTCTTAAACAAACTATTTCATCCTAGAAAACTAATACTGCTAAGATCCTTATTTCCTCAGAAAAAAATCATTTTCCTTTCATGATTTGTACAAAATCAATTGCGATTTTTCCTTTTCCTGAAAGAGTGGATTTTAAGCCAAATCGTTTTTCATGCACAATTTCAGCGTATACGCTCGTTACGGCTGAATCACTAGGGCTTGTTTTCCTGTCTAAATTTGTTTTCAAGATCAACGTTTGAACCTTCTTGGGTATCCTAGGACAAATATTATCTTGCTAGCATTGAGAAAGCTCAATTTAAGGTCCTCGACTTCTAACATTTTCTTGGTTAACCTTAGCCTGTCGTCTAGTTGGTTTTTGCAAGTCAGTTAAGATAGCAAGCATATGAAACTTTATCAGATGTCCAGCAATACCTCAGTTGGAACATTTTTTGGGCTTCGGTGTTCAAGAGATACTGATGATACGGGATCGTATTGTCATCAATCCAGTCTCAGCATCGAGTCTAAATGATCTAACCTGGTGCATCTCCTGATTCAACCGGATAATCCAGCATATCAAAGATTGGATTGCATTTGGAGTGTGACCTCATGACTTGACTGTTGGTTGCACTAGTGGATGACAAATTGTGGCCATGAAACGACAGCAGCATTGGGCCTTCATCCACGGTCTGAGTCATAAGCATCCTCATGTTGGCTTATGAATCATGTTTGTTGTAGTTAGTGCCGAGGTTTGAACAAAAGGTGCATGCATTCCTCATCAGCGGAGGAAATGCTTCAGCTTCAAGCATCCACACATCGTACCTCTCTTTCGCTTCCATCAGAAATGCTTTATCTCTAAGTACAGATGAGTTCCATCTTTCTCTTGGGTTCTCTTACACAGCCTCTCAACATGTCCTTCCCTCTGCAGTTGTAACCATATCTCCTTCTTGCCTCTAGCACCTGTATTACCAACATTACCGGAAGCTTTCATCTGAATTGGTTTCAGTAACAATTGACCATCATGCACCGAAGCATTAGTCCTTGAGATGTAGGAATCCTGAGACTGGATGTTGTTGGTTGAAACTGCCTTTTGGAAACCACTTAAGAGAGTAGCAATTTGATCATAGTGGCCATCAAAGCGTCATTCGAGACTGAGCATAGGTTGAGGACTAGGAGTTTGAGGGTGATAAAAGAGCTGGTGCAGAATGGTGGTGTGAGCTAACATAGGCCAGTGGATCAACAATACTTGTAGACTGCTCCCTGTTTCTGAGATCTTTTTGCATGAGGCTCGTAGGCTTTGAGATGAGTGTAGATCTGAAATAAGGTGTGTTAGATACCATGTTCTGCCTTGACATTATCACATACTGTACAGTATACCCCAATAAGGCCGTAAGATTGGACAAACTTGGTGTTACATCTGATAGTTGGAATGTTGAGCTGATACACTTCATAACATTCACAAGCTTGTGGAAACGCACAAAAGTAGTCCATAATTGATTCCGTGTTCCAATATCACGAAGCGTTCCGTACTCAATCAAACAGATCTTCCTCCTTTTTGAATAGATCCTACCTGAATCCTTGCATACGCATCTCTATATTATCCCAATCTCCCGTTTGCAGTGCTTGTTTGATTGAGGTTGTTGAAGATTAGTCTAGGCCGCCATTAATAGACTGCAACAGCTAGAGTAAACAGCCATCTCAATTTATGTTTTTCCCTCTAATCACTGAATTCAGAATCAATTTTCTTCCTTGGGCATGGCACAGCAGCAGAAACATTAGGTGGAGGATCATTGATCAAAAAGGGTGAGTGTGTAGGTCCATTCTGAATATAATTACCATAACTGCTTGCCATAGTGTATTGCCTCGAAGTGACCTTGAAAAAACGAAAACTTCCAAGAAACGAAGTACACTTTTCCAAACCAACATAGGAGGACGAGTATCCGGTGCCTTCGGCATTATGTTTCTCATTGGATTCCATTGTCTAAGTTAGTTTAGTAATGGATTCTGATCGTAAGTGATTGATGATTGATGACTTGGTGTGAGGTTTGGGCTTTTCGGGTAAATTTTGATAAACAGTAAAAAGCAGTTTTGAGGGCCCAAAATGACTCCGAATGGCCAAAAAAAATGACAGGGCTCGTTCGCTCAAAGAGGAAGAGTCTTGACCGTTGGGCCGTTTTTCGAGTCTGGTAAAAAAAAATTACAGAACAATCCGACACAAAATTTTAATTTAATTTTGTGCTTGTATCGGGGGATTGTTTGGATGTCGAAAAAATTCAGTCTCGTCATCGTTCGAGTCGCTTGATCGAATCACCTTCGTTCGAACCCCTCGTTCGATCCGCATTCGTTCGATCGCGACTTGTCCGATTGCTTAATTTCGAACTGACTTGTTCGAATGTTGATTTCGAATGGATTTTTAGTTTTCGATCAGGCTTTCTTTTCCACATCGTTCGATCGAGAACGACTTGAGCTTATTCGATTCCCCTTGTACGAACCCCTCGTTCGAATTCGTACCCTCGTTCGAGAAACGTTTTGATTTCCCCTCGTTCGAACGTTTTTGATTTCCCCTCGTTCGATCGTTCTCGATTTCCCCTCGTTCGATCGTTTATTATTTCCCCTCGTTCGAACGTTCTCGATTTCCCCTCGTTCGAACCTCTCAGATTGAACTCGTTCGATCAAAAAAAACCCTTCACTTCGTTCGAGTCAACTTAGATTCCTCTCGTTCGATCCCCGTTTAACACAAAAACTCGTTCGAACCCCCCACCTTTTTTTTTGTAATACTTTTTCGAAACCAAAACAACAAGAACAAAAGAAAAACACGAGATCGTTGATTGCTAACAAGATGGTTTGTGATTGGATATTAGATTAACATAACCACATGAATCAAGAATCAAACAAACATTTAATCAAACCCCTTTTTTATTTTTCGAAAACTATAGAGAAAAAAAAAAATACAAATCCAAATCAATACATCGAATCTTGTAGTCTCTTGATACCATTTAGAACCCTAATCATTCCATTTATGAAGCACAAGATCAATGTCACCAAAGATTAAACATTAAAACTTTTTATTAAAAGAAACAAAGAGAGGCTACAACCCTTACGATGGAAAAAAATAATGAAGTAAGCTATATTGTCCTAACTTGACCCAACCTAATTTTAGACCTACACCTATGACTATTTATACTAAAAGGGATTTGCCTTTTAGGGCTTTTCTTTTGGCTTTTTACATCTTTGGCCCTTTATACAAAATAAACATTAAATAACATAGTCCTTTCGAGCTAGACGTTTCGGTCTTTTAACATCGAGTGACCGAAGCTTCTTTGTTGGGTCCATTAAGGAGAACCTTAACAAGTACTGAAAAGGTGCCTAACAGAACAACTTTGTGAACTGCTCTTTTTCCCCTTCTCATTTTGCTTAACAAGTAGTAATCCAAACTTTTTTCTGTTATAACTGCCTGATGGGACCAAAAGTCTTTCATAAATGATGGTATTCTAAATTTTTTTGAAGATTACCCTTTTAGTATTATCCCATACTGGTTTGACCACCTTGACCAGTAATTGACCCACAGTTTATCACTTCGGTTTCTTAAAACTCTGTTTGTCATGAAAATTACAATCTTTGATCAAATGCGTCAGTACTTTTACAGACAAAGCAAGCTTTTATTTTCTTAAAACCAAATTCCTTAGTTTCTGATAAGTTTGACTCAAATAACATCTAGTTTAACGATTTGAGTCTCACTAGTCTTAACAGGACTAACTGTTTGCACATAGAGAATCAGACACAGAGCATCCCATCATCAGAGTTCCAATCCTCAATGATAACATTATCTCTGTTAACAGATTTCATAATTTGTCTTATAAGTTTTTGAGTATTTGCTTCATTTGATTACCTAACAGTCCTCACTTGTTTTAGTATTAAGATCAGTTGTATTTATCATATTTTCTTCCTAATGGCATATTCATCTAAACCTGCAAATGATATGTCAGCTCTTGGGGTTAAGAAGTTCCCTGTTATAGGAGGGGGAACAACATGAAACCCATCTACTTTAGAGAAACTATCATTTTTGTTTGGTGTGTTCTCTTCATCACTTGATCTGACATAAAAAACACTCAAACTAATCTCACTATCAGTTTTAGAATTGTTACTCATTTCATTCAATTGTGTGCCATATCCTAAACCAGTTTTATCTCTAGCACTCATTTGACTGTTGAGTAATTCATCAAGATTCTTGGATGATTCTTCCCATTTTTCTATCTTTAATTTTAACTCATCTCTTTCCTTAACAACTTTCTCTAATTCCAGGTTAAGGTTGTTAATTTTTATTTCTCTGCATTTAAGCTCATAGTTTTGAAACTCATATTTTTCACCCCAAGCCAGTTCATTCTTTTCATGTACAAGTATCCTAGATTCTAGTGACTCTAAGGCTAACTCATAACCCTGAATTTCTAGTCTTGCTCTGCTATGTTTTTCTTTTCACTATCCACTCATAATTCTTTTAAAGAGTTTTAAAAGATTCAAGACATTGTTTAGAACATTTTTGTACCTCATTGTCAGAAGAACTTGATGAGCTTGAAGAAGAGATTGCCATTAAAGCATAGTTGACTGGTTCTACTTCAAAATCATTACTCCAGTCATAGCCTCCTAGACCATCTTGAGCCACCAGTGCCTGTGATGAAGATTTTATTTTTTTGGTGCCTTTGCTCCGCAATTGTCACCATAAGATCTTTTCTCTTGATTCCTTCCAAATCTGCATTCCCTAGCAAAGTGCCCTTTTCTGTGACATTTGAAGCACTTAATTTTTGATTTATCAAGTGAAACAGGTCATTTTTCTTTGAAATCCATGTTCCTTCCTGTCTTCTAAATGAATTTCCTCATGCTGACAGTCAACATAGCCACCTGCCATCTAAGATCCAATTCTTCCCACGTCATCTTTAATCAAGCTGCTAAAAATCCTCATGTTCAATTGAGAAACTGTTGTTGGTTGTGCAAAGAAAGAGCACGCTACATCATGAGCACATGGGGTAGATGAAACTTGACTAATTCCTCTAGCAATACTAACCTCAAAATCTCCACTGGCAATACTAACTTCATTAGTACCGCTAGTGCTCTCAGATGAAAGAAATGCCAAGTTCTAAGAAGTAGAAGTGGAACTTGAAGACCTTTTCATCTCATCTTCGTAGACCCTAAGTTTGTTGTAGAGGTCATCAATATCAATCTCATCAATGTCTGGCTTATTTATCATGATTAGAGCAATTTGATTCCATGAAGGAGGAAGACTTCTTAGGAACTTCTAGGTTGAATATCTGTCCATTGATATGACACACATGAACACCAATTTGACTTATAGTTTTTTGAACCTATCATAGTCTTTGTCTAGACTTTCATTTTGATGCGGTAGAAAAAGTTTTCAAACTGATGTATTATAACATTTTTCAGCATCTTCTTGGATTCTTCATACTCCAAACCTCTAGATTTGATTGCTTCCCAAGTGATATTACATCTGCAACATTGTGAAACTTAGAGGAATTCCTCAGGTATTGCTAAAAGCAAGATGCTCTTAACTCTTTCCTGATTCCTTTTAGCAACTAGTTGTTTGGCAGTCTTAGGAGCAGGAGGAGCAGATGTTTCTCCAGTTGGTGCAGGCTCTTCTTCTAGATCTCCATTGACAATAACATCCCATAGGTTATGGTCTGTGTGACAGATATATTGTCGCATTCTCATGCTCCAAATATCATATTCTCCCTTCCTGATGATAGGGATTTCCATTGCTGTGATAGTGGGTGGAGGAATGTCTTGTTCTGCCCTTGTTGAATCCCTTACTGAATGGATCTTTAACCTTTAGTTTGTAAAGGATTTGTTACTCCAGATAAATCTAAAGCAGCAATGGTAAAACAATGACTAAACACTATTGATTATGAGGAAACTAATCAATAATGCTATGAAGAACAATAATAAGAATCACAAAAGAACTTTATATTATAACTTGAATCTGCCTAGGTTACAAATTACTAAAACTATGATTGCTAATCGATCTCTATTGATCTGTGTAGAACTATATCTACTAACTATACCCAGGGTTCCTTTTATAGACTAAGGAAACCCTAATGGGCTTTACAAAACGCGTTAAGAGATAATGCATATCTGATTCCAAATTTATATCTCATGCATATCTCAATAAGCAAACTAATAACAATATACTATCAGTACTAATACTAACTAATAATACTAACTATTACTGGTAGTACTAACATTGTACTGGCAGTACTAACTACAAAGACTTAGACTTATTTCTTCAATCTTCATTAACAACATTAAGTCTTCACTAGCAGTATTAATCTTGAGCCAGCAATATTAACTTGTAGAAGCTTCATAATCCCAACAATAAATATTATATAAATGATTCTAAAAATGTTTCGCAAAAATTTATATTAAAAACAAACCAACACTATTCATGTCAGAAAATAGTGCACAAGTATTAAATAGTGTGTAACTTCTCGTTTTAAGCCCGTTTGGGATGTTTCTTACGTCCACACTTTCGTATTAAGTCGATGTATCAAAATATTACATTTTCATATTTTGGATCCCCTGGTGAATAGTGGTTTTTACTGTTCATGGCAGTTATAAACTTATTTTTATAACTTTAATTAACGTAAAACCCGTAAATGTCGTATCTTATTCGTTTTAGATCTGATTTTAGTTATTCTTTCGAGCACATATTTGTAATTAAAAGTTCTATCTATTTAATGATGTTTTCAAAATATTCATATCTGAGATGAAAAGTAACTTTTATAAACGCGTTTATTGTCGCGTAACTTGTAAATGTCGTATCTTCTTCGTTATAATCTGTTTTTCGAGTTCTCTACATGCCCACGATCCTTGGGACATGTAGTATTTTATAAAGTTATAAAATAAATATGTTAAAAATCAAATTTTGATCAGACCCTTTGATTATTTTGTTAAAAATTTGTTTTAACTTGGTTTTGTAACTTTCTAGTTTATCCACTTTGTTACAAGTCCTTTACAACCATATGTACCATGTATCTTACATGCTTATGGTCCTTAGTCCTTCATTTGTCCAATAATCACAAGATCCATATGTCTAAATACTTATTTGTCCATAACTTTATATAAGTATACTTGAAAGGTAACTTGTTTATATATACTTTTCATATATAAACCACACATGTACAATACTTGTACTTCCATTATAACATGATATTAACATCCATATATCATATGTAAAAGTTTACCAAACCATAAACAAGTGTAAAAATCCATTTTACAAGTTAATACTTTTCCTAGATGGTGATTAACTATATAACCATTATATACACATAAAATCACAAATGTAAAGAGATTAAGGTTTTTAGATAACATTAATATGATGTATGATGATGAACAACAAGATCTAAACCCTTGTTTAGCAAACAAACCCTAGCTTTCAACACCTTGAAAACCCTAATTTCAACAAAACCCTAATCTTGAACCTTTCTTGTTTAACACTTGTAAACCTTAAACCAAACCTTCTAAACACCTTAGGTTATCTTAGATATGATGTAGGAACACTTGGAAATGTGGTAAATAAAATTTGTATGGATGGTTTAGGTTGTTGATAATGAGTTGTGGCCTAAAAGAGGGAAAAAGAGAGGTTTTTGTGAGTTTTCACCTTAAGAAATGAGATGTGTGTGTTACTTCCACTAGCTAAGGCATTTTATACATCAAGGACCTAGTTGAGATGAAGTCTAGGTTCATAAAAGACATGATGAGGGAAATAAGGAAAGTCTTGGTCAATTAGCTAGGTGGAGTTCTTGGTTCCCTAAGAGTGAGAACATCCCATGAATTCTAGGGATGATGTTTGCTAGATATTATCTTGGTTTCTATCTTCATAGTATTCCGGACCTAATGGCATTAAAGGTGATGATATTTTGTAGATTTCGAGTATTGGGTATAATTGTGGATATTTGTTGAAGCGTAGAAAAGTTTTAGTAGTTTCGAGAATGCCTAAACGTATTTTATCATGAAACGTAAACACGTTACATAACCAATAAAAATAAAATAACCAAAGTTAATAATTATCCTCCAAATAATTACTTAACACTTGATTGATGTAAACATTTAATTGTTTGATGCCCGTTTACATTGAATGATAATTTTTAGCTTACGCGATTTAACTTAACGATTACGATTTAAAAGCAAACGCGTACAATACTAAAAATAATTAGTGAATTTATTGACGTCGTAAATGACCTTAAAACATGGGGTGTTATAGTCTTCCCCCGTTAAATGAGCCTTGTCCTCAAGGCTTAAGACGTGGCACTTGACAACGGTGCGGTCTTTGTGAAGAGATGTGGATATTTCTTTCGAAATTGATCCTCGCGTTCCCATGTAAACTCAGGGCCTCGCCTAGAGTTCCATCGAACCTTAACAATTGGGATACGGCTTTGTTTCAATCGTTTAATGTCACAATCCATGATTACTACTGGTTCCTCAATAAAATGAAGCTTGTCATCAATATGAAGTCCATCCAACGGAACGGCTAATGGTTCGTTGGCATGGCACTTTTTCAAATTTTGGTATACAGAAACTAATTGTGAACCTTGCTTGAACTCTTGAGGAAGATCAAGATTGATAATGCAACGATCTAACCTTTCTACACACATTGAATGGTCTGACATACCTAGGGTTTACCTTCCCCCGTTTACCAAAACGTACGACCTCTTTCCAAGGCGAAACCTTAAGCATAACACTATCCCCAACTTGAAATTCCATTGGCTTACGCTTTAAATCAACGTAAATCTGTTGCCTATCACGTGCGGCTTATATTCTTGGCTTGATCTGGATGATCTTCTCGATCGTCTCTTGAACTATTTCTGGACCGATGAGTTGAACTTCTCCAACCTCGGCTTAACACACAGGTGAACGACACTTTTGACCGTAAAGTGCTTCAAATGATGCAGCCTTGATGCTAGCGTGATAGCTATTGTTAAATGAGAACTCGACCAATGGCAAATGGTTAACCCATCCCTTTCCAAAGTTGATCACACAAGCACGTAGCATATCCTTGAGAGTTTTAATAGTCCTCTCGCTATGTCCTTCAGTTTGTAGATGGTACGCATTACTCATATCCAGACTAGTACCCAAATCCTTTTGAAGTGACCTCCAGAATTTTAATGCGAATCTAGGGTCGCGATCACAAATGATTGAGACAGGTAGCCATGCCTCGTGACTACCTCCTTTAGGTACATTCTTGCTAGTTTCTCCATGGGATTTGTTTCCCTGATTGGTATAAACATGGCAGACTTAGTAAGTCGGTCAACAATCACCCACATGGTGTCACAACCTTGTAACGACTTAGGAAGCTTCATGACAAAATTCATGGTGATATATAGGGGTGAGCATGGTTCGGTTTGGTTCGGTTTTTGTATAAAACCGAAACCGAACCGAAAAATTTCGGTTTTTGATTTTTAGAAACCATTCGGTTTCGGTTTTGTGTCGGTTTGATTTTTCGGTTGTCGGTTTATTTTCGGTTTGGTTTTTTGGTTTTTCGGTTTTTCGGTTTCTATACGACTTATCGAGCTTTGCTTTTGCAAAGTCGATTTGGAATATACCATAAACCAACACCTTCAAAGCTTTAAAGAAATAATCCAAATAAGAAAAACCAAAGACACAACAATGATAATGAGAAACAAATGACCATATAAAACCCTTAAAAAATTATTTATGTGTTATAAAGAAACACAATAACAACGATAAAAACCTAATAAACATAAAAAAACTCATAGAAGAGAACTTATTATGTGTCATAAATGGCATGTACAAGAAGTATATGAAACAAAGAGTAGTTACTCGACATGATATAGTTAATCTAGCGGAGCATATTCATCGTCCCTTAGCTTCGATCAAAATTTATTTTTGTTCCCATGTTTATAAAGATCGGTTCCGGTTATATCGGTTTTATTTTAATGTTAAAACCAAACCGAACCAAAAACTTCAGTTTTTTCAAAATCCAAAAACCGAACCAATCGGTTTCGGTTTTTTAGGTTTTGGTTCTTCGGTTTTTTTTTTTCGGTTTTAGGTTCGTTTTTCGTTTCCATGCACACCCCCATTGATATTGTCCCACAATCCAATGAGGTATCTCAGGTTGTACCAACAAACCCGATGGCCTTTGATGCTCAGCCTTGACCTTAACACATGTCAAACATTTGCTAACATAGGCGGCGATGTCGGCCTTCACATTGAGCCACTAATATAACCTTTTTATGTCTTGATGCATCTCGTCGGAACCCGGATGGATAGAGTATTTTGACTTGTGGGACTCGTGCATAATCACAATCCTCAAATTACCATATCATGGCAACCAACTCTTGTCTTTAAGCATAGAGTTCCATCCGCACGGGGTTCCAACTTTTCCGTTCTAAGTTTCTCTGGATCCTTAGAATTTTTAATCAACATCTTCGTTCTTAATGTTCTCTGGTTTTCGTGCTTTAGTCTGAGCATTCAAAATTTACTTAGGAAGGTCCAAACCAATAGTCATGACTAAGGCTCGAACTCTTAATGGCTTTATTCGCTCTTTCCTGCTCAGAGCATCAGTAACAACATTTTCCTTTCCCGAGTGATAACGAATCTCACAATCGTAATCACTAAGCAACTCTAACCAACGACGTTGCCTCATGTTCAACTCTTTCTGATTAAGAATGTGTTGTAAACTCTTATGATTAGTGAACACCGTACACTTGGTCCCATACAGATAGTGCCTCCAAATCTTGAGAGCGAACACTACTGTTCCAAGTTCCAAATCATGAGTCGTATAGTTCTTCTCATGAATTTTCAATTGGCATGATGCATAAGCAATCACCTTCTCCCTTTGCATCAACACAGCGCCTAAACCTGTTGGGATTCTTGATTTGATGAGACAAAGTGAATAAAAGAATGAAACAAAAGGACTTAAATGCAAAGCTGGAATTCTTCAAAAGATGGAAGATTTTGAAGATTCTAGAAGATCTCCTTATTCAGATAGAAGATTTAGAAGATAAAGCTTAAAGTTTAAAAGATTTATTTGTTTTTCAAATTCTTATCTTTTGTAAACCTGGACTCCTTATGTTATAAAAGGAGGACCAGGAGTGTAGGTTTAGGAGGGTGTCAAGATGTAGACACCAGAATAAGTGTGTGTGTGTGTGTGTGTATGTGTATCTAGGTGTATGGTCTATGTTAGACGCCTAAAGGTTGTTGTGTAGCCTCAAGATCAATGTGTCATTGATCCTGTTACTAGTTAGAGTAATCATTCTAGAATTGATCATCTAGAATTGGGAC